>JBBPUO010000091.1:3567-57924 GCA_038094755.1 Caloboletus firmus | reverse complement strand
CGCACACCCACTGCTCCCGATCTCTGAGCTGGCGTCCATTCACACTAGTCACCAGTTGCATTCCCTGAGGGTGTCAACCTTGTTTGCCAGACTCGACACTGCTGGCGTCTGGAATGATCCTGGGGTCAACATGGATGCGTATGGCTTTGGGCAGCACCAGGATGCACAAGAGAGGCAGTGCACCGTCTTGCGCGTCACGTTTAGGGGCTGGCATGCTGATCGTGTCCGTAACATCCTTGGCGACAGCGCAGAGTGGTATTCGCTCGAAGAGACCCATCTCGATGGACGTCCTACTTTTGTCCCACTGCCCAATTCGAGAGTGGATGTGCAGATGAATGCGCGCTCTGAATTGCCCTCGCTCGAGAGCGCCGAAGTTGACTCCGGAAGCGAGATGGAGATGGAGATGGACGACATATGTGCTGTGCTGTCTCCACTACCCGTGCGAGCCAGTGCAAGTGCACAGCATGATCTTGTTCTGCCCACTCTCGACTTGTCTTCTGCGGTCTCGGATGCCGTGGATAGTGTTCCGCCACCTCCACAGCCAGTGATGTTTTTGCGCACTGTCTCAGAATTGACACGTGATGCCCAACCAATGTCCTCGTATCCTCCCGTGTCAACGACCTCATCCCCGCCTCCTTCAGTCGGTTCATGGGAGTGTCTTGACTTGAGCTCGTCCTTTCCACAACGTGTTTGGGAACACCACTGAAGTGAAGTTCCAATGCACGCGTAGAAGTTTTTGTCACACCCCCGTTATTCTTGATCTCTTTCCTTGTATTTCAATCATGATATGTATGTACTAAACCCGTGCTTCACTTTACACGCTATTTTGCGTTAAGTTATCGTTTGCTAGGTCAATGTAGTATATGAGTCTCGAAGTGATGGTTTTGATCGCTCTTTACCAACACCTGGCATCCTAGTGACCGATAATTTGCTGTGTTCACCTCCTTTGTGGCTAGAACTCATCATCTGATAGACGAAACCGACAGCATCCTGCTTGACCCACCTTGCAACCGTGATTACCGCCCAGATCGTTATTTGATTAATTGGTAGCCGGATTCCTACTTTTACTCTCACTCCCCAGTTTGTTCCTGCTAATCGAAATCAGTGAAAAATGGTGTGCATGCGACACATTCCTTGCTACAGTCGTTTTGAGATCGGGCTCAGGCTGATGAATTTCACGTCTGGGATCCGTCAATGGAAGTCATGAACAATCACAGGACTGAACAGCACATGGAACAAGGCTCTAGCTAGGGAGAAAATCTTGGGTGTAAACTTATCTCAGTGAGCGCGAGCGCAACCGGAATCAGCTGGATCCTCTCCGAGAGGATCCTGCAGTGTTCGCTGGCACGACTATCTCTCATTGATTTGACTGCTGTTGATGCTGAATTGCCTAAATATTCCTGGACCCTCTACGGGACAGGTTGTTGTCGGAGCGACGTACGTAAGCGCTTAGTCAAAGGCCTGGCTGTGCAGATTCTTCACACGCAGCGCAGCCAAAACCATCGATTGCTGGTCCATCGATCTTTTCTGTACACTCCCGAATCCTACACCATTGATCTGCGGTATTTGCGAATTTTGCCATTCCTCATAGTCAACTCTCTTCATTTTCTCTCAACAAGCTCAAGAATCTGTTGTATTTGGACGTTTTGGACGTTATGGACGTTATGGACGTATGCGATGATGATGTTGAACGGAATGATTCGCCTCCCCCTATTCAGCAAACAACGTCGCCAAACAAACACCTCCCAGAACCTCCGAACGTACCTACCTACCTGTCCATCTCACGTCATTTCGCATGTGGTGCACTCCATCCCACTGGGAAGCGAAACTTTGTACCTCGACAATCCGCTACAGATTTTCTATGTCGATCAAAATCGCAACCACAGCTATCCCTCCAATCTCACAATTCAATCCGCTGCTGAAGGTATGTGGCACCGACACTGTGATTTCAAAGGCCCGGTCGTTGTCGTCATGCTAGGTAGCTTGACAGCACATCTGTACACTGATGTACCTGAATACTGCATCATGCACATCTCGTTCATCCTCACAACGTAACGATCACCCCCTACTTATTATGCTTCACTCACACGACTCACAGTCTTATCATCAACGAGATGTTGCCTTCGCAATGAATGCGCTTTACACGAAGTTGAGGGTAACCTGTCGGAACTTCAGTTTACGAGGTGCTATATTAAAGAGCTGTGCCATCCTACTAGTAATCTGTAACTACCTTGTCTTTAACTACCTTCACTGCGTACACTTCCGCCATTAGCTGCAACCCGGCGGCGAGGGGCCAGGAGCGCCCGGAGAGCTTGGTATTATCCACACTGCCTTAAGTAATTCCCGCACTAAGCACAGCAGGGGTTCTCAGCCAAGTTCTTTCTCAACAGTACTTTTACGCGCACACAACGCAGCTCTGATTCAGCACGGATGGCGCTCTGGTCCTCGTCCGGAGGATATCTACCAGTCAGCAGCTCTTCGGATTCACGCTTTCCTCCAAGATCTCAGTGGGCAATGCTCCGGTTCACCAGGAATGGCCCCACCTCAATTGCACTCCTCGCTATAACCCTCCTCACCGGCCTCCTCGGTGGATACATACTTTCCAGCCCTGCACGCAGGGCTGAGCTCTGCACCTTCCCTTTCGATACCCCCAGTTCCCTCGACAATCATGTATACCCCGAATTCTCCCCTTCCCAAAATACCACTCGTCCAGACCAATCTGCCGGCGGGTCGCTGCTGGTCAGTGACAACTTGGGCCTCGAAGCACTGCGCTCCATAGTAACAGGTACAAGAGGATATTATGCTCGAGACTATAGTATGGGCTTAGGGTGGAATAATGTCAGCCATTCTGCTACTCGGCATCTTTTTCACGCTTATCCATCCCCAGATGCGTTATATCATCGAGACCGCTCTTCACCACGGCTCACTACTCAACCGCACTGTCGTAATACCCTCATATATATACGCTCGTTCATGCGAATTCGAAAAGTGAGTACCGCCATGCTTTCTCGGGCACGTGCCCAACTGTTGCAAAGTGCGGTTTGTGCAGCATACACGCCAATGGTTAATCGAGGTGATGCCATCAACTCGGACGAGTGGCGGCAATTACCAGAAGAGCAGCAGATGGGATGGCGGGTGCCCATGTCTGTCATGCTCAATCTCACCCACCTCCGACGCTTCCAACCAGTCGTTACCGTTGCCGAGTACCTCCGCCTGCATGATCTCTCAGAAGACCTCGAGCTTAGCAACGGACAGTGGGATACACAAAAATATCACGAGAACCCGAGCATATACGATGCTCAAGGAAATCCACCCAGCTTATACGTAATCGAGAACGGGTGGTACGACCCTCAGGGCCTCAATCGCGTTGATAGATTACAGGATGATATGAAGTCGCGTGGTCAGTGGGATGCACTTCTTGGCGATCCTGCAAGGAGTGAATACGGTGATTGGCCGAGCCCATCCAAGACGAAGGCATACCTAGTGCTCGAACGGGCACTCTCCGGGAGGCAATACGTTTTGGGTTTCGATAAGGCTCGCCAGATACTTCACGATAATGGGATCCAAGGCGTCACTTCGGACGAAGGCCTTATCCAAGTCCTGAACGACAACGGCTGGGAGGTCTTGTACACATTTGACGGAGCGTAAGTGGAGAAGTTGGACCCTGGTTCCCGTTTGCTTACCAAAAAAAATGGAAATCCAGTCTTGGTATGGATTATGTCAAGAATGTCGTGAACCCGATTAAGCAAGTTGCACCTCGTGATTCGATTCGTGGATTCGTGGATGATTACTACCAATTAACTGAAGATGTGCTTCTTCTCAGAGGTGAAGTTCACTACGAGCGAAAGCCGGTAGGCCCTCCGCGGTTGTTTCGGATATGCGCGGAGCTCATTTGCTCAAAGGCCAGTTTGCGGTTTACCACCACGTCCGCGAGGGACAGCTTTGCACGACTTGTATTATTCCAGATACGTCATACCGACAGCGTTATGGATCTGTCGGCAGCGATGGCTCGACGAATGCGGGAACTTGTAGGTGGGCGAATGTGGATGGGCGCACATATGCGGCGGGGTGACTGTGAGTCTTCATTCGGCTCTGTAATTAAGCCTCCGCCTGATACCTGCATCGTAGTCGTGCGCTATAATTGGGTCATGCAAGCGGAATTTGGAGATCACCTCAAACGGATCAAGGAACACCTGGACAAAGGGAGGGATATCCTTCATTCTATTACTCCTCAATCTTTGGGCACCTATGCCATCCCTGATGTTGCAGTCAATCCCGAGTTCACGCAATACCATCCACCTAACAAGGGTGACTTGTAAGTTGCACGCCTTATGACCCCCATTCTATCCTCATCTCAAGACTACAGGATCTACATCGCCACCGATGAGCGAGATCCGGGTAACCTTGCATACCTTCGTGAACATGGCGTTCTCCGGGCTCCGGACCTCATCACGATCGAAGACCGCAGACGCTTTGGCTGGCCGCTGTTGATAACAGATGTACTCGGTATTGTCGAGCAAGACTTGTTGGCACGGGGGGCGTTCTTCTATGCACATGCCCTCAGTTCCGTGGGTGGGGGTGTCATCAACATCCGCGCTGCGAGTGGTGCCGATCCACGAACAGCACGAGTTGATTGAACATAGTACGTAGTGTTTTCCTAGGGTGTCGTGTATAATCTGGAGTTTTTACCCCGTTGGTCGTAATGTCGGATTCAAGGCAGAGCAGAGCGTGCATGCGGGATCCAAGCTCGATCACTAACTTGCCGCCCCATTGCAATTCCTGGGACGGTAAAACTTCACATTCATATTGTATGATCGCTGATTTTGGAGTTGGCTGTGTTGCCACTGCCTGCTTTCTTGGTATCCGTGAGGTAAGGTCGATGAAGATGATCATGATGGAGATGAAGACGAAGATGAAGCCCAGCCAAGTTGGAGTTGAAGCGAGCCGTGGGAGTAGAAGCCCGCCCCCCATCGCTAACGGAGATCATGCGGGCACCGGTACTAACGAGGATTATGACTGGAAGTGGTGATCTGGAAAATAAAACTGGTTAAATCCACTAACCTTGCTGAACCAAATCCCACAGGTGATTTTCAGTCAGCAAGGGTGTGTATCACTCACAATATGGATGATCTACTAGGGGAATTTTACCCTTTCTTGTTCCCATTCACCAGCACTCAGAATGCATAAAACATCAATGGATAGCTCCGTTTCCCTTTCCCATCCCTTTCCCGTAGAACATACTCCCCAGCGTCACAGCGCCACTGATCACTGGCACGCTTGTCACCAATGTCAAGTTTAGGTGTCCTCTGTATCGATATCTTCTGCAATGCCTGAATTGTCAACTTGGTGAAGATGAGACACGGTCGTTCATCCTGGAGTTCTCCAAGGTATGTGACTCGTCTTCTGCCACGTCGCGAGAGTGGGAGGAGGCGCTAACGACTGCTGTTGGCACACAAGTTCTGCTCCGAAACAATCAAGAAACCGGAAGACCGGTTCTCCATCGACTTTAATTATACCCCTGCCTAACTGTCAACCGAACATTTGAACCCACTGTCAGGCTGCGCGTCGTACGCCAAGTCTTCAGCTACCTCACCTTTCAAAGAGAAGATGACGCGAATCTATCCCACAGAGTTCTCTGTGGAACACGACTCCGGAAAATGAACAAGAGTGGTCAGAAGCATTCTTCAAGTTTTTCGAGACGAAACTCGGCGTTCCTACGAACCGTAGTCATTTGTGAGCACACGGGCAACCCCTTTTCGTGGTGGGAGTGAAAGAGTGATGATTTATAGTGTACAGATGTTTGCTATTGCATTTAAATGACTTTTGCTGAATGTTTTATACGTAACGTATTAGCATCTCGCTGCTGAGGCACACACGTCCGAGTCGGAACGCGCAACGAAGCTAGCATGCATTTATTTCATTGTTTTTCTTTCCTGGTTGTATGAGAATTCAGTGTCCGTGTTTCATTTACTCAACGTGTATACATTTAAAGTTACATGTTACATGTTTACACTGTTCTCTATTGATCAGAGTCAGCATACTGAATGAGAGGACCTCGCACGCAAAACAGCGATGATCGAAGATTAGAAGCTTGGTGTGGGTATCTAGCACAATCGTCCCGTGTGGCTGCTGCTGCTCCTCCCACTCCCTCGAGTGATCCATGTCGAATTCGAGTCTGATATTCCTACGATAGATTCAGGTGATGTCAGATTTGGCAAACTATTATTGGGTCGGCCTGCATCTTCCTTCAAAGTGGCCACGTTCTCCACGTCCTGTCGTGATTCGGTCACGAAAGAAACTCCAATATCTTTCCGAGCGACAACGTACGCATTCTGCCGTGGACATGCTTTGGGCAATAATGCCTCCACTCTCCTTAACAGTCAAATCAATAATCGGCGTATCCCACGGCGGCTGCGATGTTATCTGTGGCTGGAAGCTACCTCCCGACCGTGAATTAAGCCTAAGATAATATTTGGGCTGGGATCAATGCAGTTGAAGTGTGGAAACTCACATCGCCACTGCAAAGGTACGGTCAGTAGATCTGTATCACACATGCAAAGCAAGCTTACGCAGCGTGTTCGTGTAGAGTTTACTCTTGCAGAAATAGAATGGCACCCTGAAACATGTCAGCGGACGGCAACAACGGAAGAACAAGACACACTTGCCAGTACATGTAGTATTTCACAGACAGGTATGCAGAAAGCATGCCAATCTGAATCAATGTCATCAAGATAGCCCGATTGATTGTAAACATGAACATTGCTTTGAGTGTTTCTGGCCGACTGTAATCGAGTATCGATGCTCTGATAATGCACTAATCGAGAGCCTGCTCACTTCATGGAACTAAAACGTAGGGGAGCCAACATGTAGCATAGGCAGGCAGATGAAAGGATATCTGACAAGAGAGCAGACGACTCCTCGACGATCCTAACGGTCTAATGATACAAATACGGATTGTTTTTCAGTCACGTGACTTTGAAGTAGCAGACTTGCCTGGATCCTTTTCTGTGGAGCCCATGACACTCTCAAGAGACTGAGGAGGATAATTCGCACTGATAAGACGGAGCGCTCAGTCTCGTGCAAAATGCACCAGATAGGACGCTCACCGATTCCCGCCGCTAATGAGGCTAGAGTGAGACCTCTGTCAGCCACTGGCAAGCCTAGCAACACTTACCGAAAGCCACAAAAGCAAACACAAACTATCAACAAAAATTTAGCCATGTGCACATGATCACGTTGCGAATTACCCACTACAAGGGCCGGCGCAGTCCGTCCCAACGGCAGAACATCGATACTTTTATTGACTGTAAGACCATAATCGTGATCAAGGAATGAACCCCCTGAGGCGTAAGAGACTGGCATACCGAGGTAGACTCGACTGGCGAAAAAGACTTGAACCCTACGCAATCTGTCGGCAGACTGACCACATGACGATGGATATATATACACACATAGCGGTCACGAACACCGTTAAACCGTTTTCAATAATCCACGAACTAGTAATGTGATGTATCAGGGTACTACGGTAGAAACCTCGACCACTTACATGAGAACCTCTCCGAAAACCTCCGCGACCCCGAAATTCACAACCTGTGAAAAGTATCAAATAAAATGAAGATAGTCGCGTCTACGAGGACACGGACGAAATAGTAGTAGATAACATTCGCTGTTAGAAGACTTATTACAGGATCGAGAATACTTTCAGGGGGTTAGGTGCTTGCAGTAGGCAGGATGGTCGAAATACTCGCACAGTAAAGAAATAACCTACAGATTTGGATTAGTTCCTCGGGCTCTATCACAGGAGGCAACGAGACTCACTAATGCCTTCGTTGACCGTGGATCATTGCTATTCCTCGTGAAGTAGAGGTAACCTTGAACGAGTGAAATTCCAACGAAGCTTGCCGCATATTCAACGTACTAGATGAAGGCTCGATGGATGACGGTACGCACGACGTAGACAAGACGAAGCCTGTGTCGACAAAGAAAGGGATCGCAATCAGCCTCTCGGAGACATTGCCGTCAAAGACCGATCGGCAGTGCACGTACCCCAATACATAGCACCGTATACTCGATCTACGGAGACTAGCTCTCCATTACCCTGAACCAAGGTAGCCATGGCTGAGATCGTCACTGCTAGAGTCGATACTTGTCGGGGGTCAGCAACCCGAGGGTGGACGAATGGATTCACACCTCAAAGTACTCAAGGAGTGCAGGCAGAACACAGGGGGATCCAGGGAGGCCGGTGAACAGTCAAGCTGGCATGATTTTTTAAGGGTTTTGCACCTCCGCATTGCCAAGCGGGGATATCGGGAACAATAGCACTGCCATTAAGCAGGTAGAGCGCTCGAGTATGTACTTACGTGTCGAAATGAGCCGCAGTGCACTGACTGGGCCCACAGGCACCCACTCGATTAATCGAAGGATCACAGCAATCGAGCAAAGTTCCCCATGTAAGAACATTATCTCTTGCGGACTCGATGCAACTTATCGAAGGAGTCACAGCGAGTGTTCTCGCCTGTATTCGATATAAGGCCCGTATGAAGGGTGCTCGAGGTAAGTACGGCTTTCGATGGTAGGGTTAATGGACGTTCCTATGGCAAAAGGTCAACAAACACGGCATAACTGGCAGGAAGAAAAGAGTGTACTTATAAAGAGATGCTTTACTTGATTCCAATGTGTCAGTGGCGTCATTTGTGATACTGCCATTTCTGAAGCAGGGTGTGCACATCATATCTGCTGGGAGCCTCTCGGATCTACATCTGCATGTACACCCCCGTTGATGCGATGAGCTGCACGGGCTTTGGAGAGGTCCTTAGAGAATTCAGATGGCCGCTTCCGTGTCCATCACAGCACTTTGGGTATCGACGTTGCGCGTGCTAATCTGCGAAACAAAGCCGGGCCAATGAAGCTCAAAGTAGGACCTTTAATTTCCAAATTTCTGCTAGCCGTCCTCCAATTATTGCTCCGAAACCCCTGTGGTACCACCTGTCTTGCAGACGGCGGCCGATTTTTTACAGCTTTGGCGAAGTTTAGATCGGACTAATGCACCCATTCCCGACAAGAAGTCCCAGCAGAATGCCTTGCCGGGGACAGTTCACCTCGGAAGGCCCATCAAGAAAACCATTGTTAGCTTGTGAGCCCACCAAGATGCCTCAACAAAAGCCTCATTAGTAGACCAGAATACGTAGCTCAATTAATGCGGAAAAAGGTACGGAGTTTCAAGTTTAATCGCCGCTTCTGATCGGCAAAGCGCCGCAATTAGTTAATGTTCCTACTTTTGCAATTCTCCTTTCCATACAACCATTAGCCGAACTGATGAGATAGTACCTTTTCTGCTCTGTGGGCTCATAGATTCTACCCTGATGTGACTGTCGGGAGTGGGAATCGTAGTGCCAGGTCGAATGATGGTAGTAATCGATTCCTTGCCCCAAGAGTTGAGCCTTACCGCATTACCTGGCATGGCCGACGGGGAGGCACCATTTTATTACGCTGACGCTGCTCGCAAAACCTCGACTGTGGTTCCCTTCCGTCAACGAATGTGAAAAATGATATACAGACGATCGTGGACATATGACTGCAGGTTCAAACGTGTCCCCATTGAACATGAGATAGAGACATTGACGTTAAAGCGCTGATCCTCCTTATCTTCACAGCACTATAGGCATATGCATTGTTCGTTATGGCGTGCATGACAATTCAGGGAGTCCATGCAGGTGCTGGTACCTTGGAGGAACCCGTAAAGCTCGCATGCTGTATCCATAATCTGATAGTCGGGATTGCACCTAGGCACCAGCTTTTTATACTGCATTGGGTTAGTTCAGGACCTGTGTTGTTTTTGGGTATAATTGATATGTTTTTAAAAGGGACCCTCACCTCTCTTTCTTGCTCCGTTCTTGCTAGCCGTGCTCTGGATAGAGCTCTCAACGGCATGTGGTGGAGTCGTCTGATCAAGTATGACCACAACTCCCACAACTCGACTCGTTGCTAACCATGTCTCAGACTGCTCGTCGGAGTTCAGTCGTTGCACGGACCTGGTTTGCCACACACTCTCGACCGCCCGTTCGCTGTGACGATTCGCCTCAGGCACCCACGCTGATTGACAAGGAACCTTAGCATCAACGCAGCACAAAAAGTGAGACTGAAGCAACCCACCCTATCTGGTAACCAGGGTCATTGAAGGCGCTATTCACAGCGCAACTAAGCGTCACTTGCGTGCGCCCGCCAGCGGCGCATGTGCAGATGGCTTACAAATGTCCATGGTTCGTATAGAGACATCATGCATCAAGTCTCGTGTCGAAAAACTTGAAGGATTCCAAGTGAAAAATGATGTGAATCGGTATGACTCCAGAGAACGCACAAAAATGGGTAGAAACAGGTGTGATGTCAAGACTTGACATACGAGGGCAACCTGACAGCGGGTCGAAAGGATCCTCTAACAACCGGGTGGGGGTTCTCGATGCAGAATTGGTCCCCCAGTTTCTCCATTTTTTCACAGTAGAACTTGACGGAAATGCAATGAGACAATGGAAATATGGAGTGAAACCAAGTCGCCTCAAAATGAACAAGTCCGAGTAATTGGCGAAATTATGTCTTGTAATCGACAAGGGTTGAACTTGCGCCGTCATTCAGCTGCTAGTCTTGTTCATTTACGGTCAGACCCGAATTCACCGCAAATACCCTGCAGTCTGGAAACACTGATGAGGTAAATACTACTCACCAGAAACCTCTATATCCAAGAATGCATACTTGTTTTTCGAAAAGTACGTAGCCTTGCATAAATGTTATACCGACAAGGCTACAGGATTCCTGAAACGGCAGGCAACAGACCGTTCGAACGCAATCGCTAGAAATGTTTTCAAAGTAGATTCCGCATCAACCACCACCATCACTGCGTCATGCAACTCACCCCAATACATCGCCGCAAAGAACCTCCCTGGATTACGGAAGATACGTGCAAGTTAAGTTGTTACCTTCAACAAAACAGTCATGGTCGTACATAACCCCAAAGTCCTGGCGTCTTATTCCTCTTCTGCACCGCTTTCCTGGCGACCAGACGACCCCGCAGACGCTTCCACTAGAGCATTCATGTCACGGGAATTTGCAATGGTATCAGAGTGCTTGACCAAAGAAGTGATGGTGGTATCCCCAGTTCCCGCGGTCTGTTGTTTGACTCTGGCCAACAATTGCTTTGTTGCCCAGTTAAAGTAGGCTGACTTGCTCGTCTCCCAGGGTCTCTTTCCAGGGTCCACCAAAGGCAACCGAGTCAATGCTGCAATGTACTCAGGTGTGAGGGGTGGGAGAGATGAAGTGGCCGAGAACATGTTTTCCAGCTCGTCAGGGATTCGGCCGAGCTCGCGCAGTTGGGGTGATTGAAGGAATGACAACTGTTCTAGTCGTTTTTCGCTCCCACGGGCCAGAGCTGCAGACCGCCTGACAGCCCGAGTTAACAAGCGCTTCAAACGCCGTTGCTGTCAACACGCAAGCAAACGAGTAAATCGCGAGTCATACGACATCACCCTATTAGACTTACCGCATCGATCTTTTTGCGCAGTTCATCAACCTCTGACATGAGCTCGGCTTCTCTCTCCGGCGGATAGGTCAGATCATGACCTTCTTGATGGGGCACAACGATAGGCAAGTCGGCGGGGATGGCAAAGATGTTGCGCAAGGACCAGGTTTCGAAGAAATCAAAGGCAATGTCTGTATGGTACTCTAGTAGTGTTTGAAACGCGACAAGCCCTTGCTCGATTTCCTGTGTGCTGTCCCAGTCTTCGTTGACCCTTTGTTCGCGGTCAGCTGCCCAGCGGAGCAGGAACTCCTCTAGACCATCGACGGCGTTGGTGATAGCTTCATTCGCGAAGTTGATGATATCATCGAGGAGAAGCTGAGGAGAAAACCGAAGGATTTCGGGGAGTAAGACGGAAGGTACAGTCGGTCCCTGCGCGCTCATCGTGGATGACCTCGATGACCACCAACTGCGTCGACAAATAACAAAATACGGGTACACAACGCGTCGTCACGCGCTACACCAAAACCATCCGAACAAGTCCTACGGAGCGCCTGTGACCCGCCCAGTTGCTGACTGACTCCATAAGTTCCTCGTACGGTATTAATCCCGGTGCAATGTCTACGATGGCCAACAATGGCTGGACCTTTGATTCTAACGAAGCCCTCGTGCTTTCCTTGGGTGAGTGGCAAGGAATCGCTCGTCCAACGCGCTAGGAACTCATATGATTCCAGTGCGTGCACAAGAAGACAAGCAAGTGCTTGAAGACGACGAGTCCTTTGAGGGCTTCCACCCAACATTCACGTATCCCGTGAGAACGAACAACTTCAAGAGTCACCGAATACAATATCCTGACAGCACTCCAATTAGATATACGGGGAAGACGAAAAGATCTATGGTTACCAGGATCTCGAGATTGACGTATGAATGTTGCGTCGTATCGTCTCCAAAAATGCGGTTAACATGCATACTAGTTCCGCTTCGCATCCGGATCATTGGCGCAATTTTTGTCGGTTCGTTATGCAGGAAAGCTTCCCGAATCGTCAACAGTGGATGACGTAGAAGGTGTCCTCAGCTCCTTCATTTCTCCGGGTACGTACTTCTCTTGATAATGTGCAGTCAAAATGTGCATAAAGCCATGCAGGATATGAAACGGAAGAAGAGGCATTTCTTGCCCGTGTCGAGGAGGACGCGACATCTTTTCACCCTATCGGAAAATGCATCTATTCATATACGCGTCCTGCACCAAGCGCATCCTCGGGGGAGAGCAATGTAGAGTATGAAGTGTACCATGTAAGGTTTGGCCGCGCATGATTGTGCTTAGACGACTGAACGTTATAGGCTACCTTCGAAGACTCCGGTTTCAGGGAATATCACAGGAAGATGCAGATATTTATACTGCTATATATCGAGGCCGGTTCGTATATCAACGAAGAGGAGAATGGCTGGGAATTCGTAGTGCTGTTCGTGACCCATTCTGTTTCTTGACGTCCCGGGCGTTCGTGACCATACACGCAGCTTCGAAAAGCGGAAGCGGAGGGACGGGGCTGTGACGTATCACTTTGTGGGTTATTCATCGCTGTATAACTTCTACTGTTTCCCAGAAAAGGTGCGGTTGCGGTTGAGGTGAGTCAAAATTGATACTCTCATTTCACCCCGCCCACTCAATTCAACTCATTCACGAAAAGCCAATTTGTTATCCTTCCGCCATACCAGAGGCAGGGTCATGGATGTGAGTGACTGTCTAATCAAGGTACTTTATCGTACACCAACATCCTCCGCAGCCGAGCTCTACACCGCGATTTACAATTTCGTCATGTCACGGTCCGACGTGTCCGAATTGACTGTGGAAGACCCAGCTGAAGCCTTTGAGGATTTAAGGGATCGTAACGACCTTCGAATGCTTCTTGCGAACGAACAGTTCATGAACGAAGGCTTTGGGGCTCAAAGTGCAACAGCTTCTCATGGTGGCGGTCGCGTCCAAAAAGCAAGGTCTCGGTTACGGTCTACACCACAAAGTGCCTCTAGAGGCATGAAGAGCCGAGGGAAGATGGGACCACCTATGGATAGAGTATGGTCAGAAAGGTGGCGCAAAACTCTCAAGATTGCGGGCGTAAGGATGTTCTCGCTCCTTCACAGATCACTGACCGAGCCTGCCTGTAGCGACAATTCCATCGGCTCGTGGAGATGCTCATCATGTTGCACCTTGACCCCATGGATGTGCAAAGTGCGAGAGCGTTCCGACTGCAAGTCAAAGAACGGCTTTACCGCTTTAACTTTGTGAGTGACAACTAGGTATTGCGTGACACGCTCAGGCGCTGATTAATCTGATCTCTAGGAAATCTTAGCTCAGATGGAAAAGGATGAACGACTACAGAAATTGGAAGAGACTTTCCAAAGTGTCCAAGAAGACTATAAGAGGCTGTTAGGTATGGTCCGATGAGGATCCATGAGACAACTTTGCGATGCCCGACCTATGCATGTGTGCATGTAATTGCACGTCTGTTTCTTAAGGAAAACGAGATTAAGTAATAATACAATAAATAATCATGGAAAGCATAGCAACGGTAATAGGTACACAAGATCTAGTATGACACAGCCCAAAATACTCGATGACGCCCCAGAGTGTGCAAGTTCATGAGAAGTGAAAGATTCCAACCGTGTTGCCAAAACCAGCTACACCTAAGGAGTGGAACACCTGGAATGCTACAACGCGCGTGAAGGGTAAACGGGGATAGTCTTGATTGGGTGGGCGGACTGTTTCCGACGGAGTTGATGAGGACGAGAGACGATGGTCATCAGATAGAGAGGACATTGCCGAGCCTCGCGAGGTGGAGGTGGCGAAATCGTAGGACCAGCACTCCCATCGATCCAAAGCTGCACTCGTCAGCCCTGGGCAACGCATCGTCGAGGGCGAACAAGTAGACATGGTAGGTTTGTTCCCGCCTTGCGCACGAGATATGCGCCGTATACCTACAGCCCTACCTCCTACGATATCCCATCCACCCCGCTCGCAGGTAGCTTCACCAGCTTTGACCACCGTGACATCTGTCCGAGCTGACGATCGGCCAAGAGGACCAAGAGTATAGCCCAGCTCACACTCGTCTAGTGGAGCGAGTGTTTCAGATGGACGGCGCAATAATTCTTTCTCGGATGTCCTCCGAGATAGTATTCCATGTCCAGAAACAGGAAATGACGAGGTGTCAGAGTCGGACGACGAGCTTGCAGAGAGTCTTCTGGGAAATGAGGATGAGGAAGCCGCACTACTGCTTCGCGAGCGCCGTCCTGAGCTGAGAATAGCATTTGTTCGAGGAGTACTTCCTGGACAAGAACAATGTCTCGACTGAGAGGGAAAATAAGCCCGATAAAAAGTGATAGCATGGCCAATGGAAAGGGCAACCACCAAACTATCGATGGGAAGTTCTCCGCAAAGGTGACAGATCTCCAGGCAGATAGGCGAAAGTCGTAACTGGTCGACAGTTCCATGCGGTTCATCCATGACCAACAGGCATTCGGAAGAAGCGGTGTCCCATAACGAGACTACCCCGGCGTCTGAAGCTACACCGATGATGGTCCGCTCATTGTCTGCTAATTTGACTCGGCAAGCATAGACCTTTGCAACGCGGTCGATCGGGTTGCCGGCGAGTAGATTATACCGAATGTGCGGCGTTTCTGGAGTTTCGCCGAGTTCTGCGACTTCTACTGAACCGTCGTCGAGAGCGAAAGCCACGAGTAGAAAGCCCGTCGGTCGTACAGATATGATATTAGCTCGAACCACAGTTGAAGATGAAACCGGTTTGATGGGATATGAAGAGGGATGAGGAACAAATTTCCATTGCATGACGGTCCCATTTCCGTAACATACAAGAATGGTAGGTGGGTCGGGTGGTTGTGATTTTGGCCCAGCTTTCTGTTTGAAAGCGACCGAAGATTGACGAGAAAAGTGGATCTCTGTCACCGCCGAAATGCTGTCCAAAGGTACCAATGGTTTGCAGGGTGTGACATCCTTCCCGGAAACAGCACAAACATTAACAGTTCCCGAAACAGTCCCGAAGGCGAGGAAGCCCCCAGTGTCGTCTAGCGCGAGTGCAGAAACCGTTTCCATGGCAGACAGATTGTAAGGTCTGATGACTACTGGCTCTGGGTCTTTGGTGCGCCAAAAGTTCACTTCATTCTGTAGACCTACTGCCGCAACAGCTTGTCCACTCGTGCTCGCTACCAACAGTTCCACATCCGTAGCAAAACCACGTGGCAACGTCGAGAAGAGAATGTGCTCGCCCAAAGTCGTTTCAGTTTGGCCCGATACTGCCTTTCCGTCATCTCGGTTGCGCTGAGCTTCCAAGAGCTCGGCATCCTTCAGAAGGTAGAGCAACAGCGCGTAAAGGGGAAGGATCGTCAATGCCACGGGAATCGGGAGAATTTTGAGGAGCCAAAACATGATGTCCAAAGTTGATGTTGAAGACCGAAGGCTTTGTTGAACGCTCTGACTGGCTGTGCCTGCTGGTCGGAAAGCGACAATAGTAGGTACCTCTATTCGCAAATGCACTAGAGGATGTTCTTCAGGATTGAGGACCTTCCATAACCGCCAAGATGGATCTTGTGTTTGACTGGGTGGCTGCTTGGTAAACATGGGGAAGGGGGGAGAAAAAGTAACACCAAGGTCGGCATCATCATACACGCTTGGGCGGGTGAGTACATAGAGCGTAGCAGTGGTTGCCAGAAGCTGGTAAGATGAGAATCCATGTCCGAGAAGATCTGAGGTGGAGGACTCACGAACAAAAGACTGATATTTTTGTTAGCACGGCTCTTGAGCATGACTTTGAGCTGATATGTAAGACGCTGTTGCCAGGAAGCGGGTGTTGGAGAAGACATTTCCTGTTGTGCGCCAGCCACGACTGGGGTCAAGCTCAGGTTTTGTCTTATAAGCTCATCCAGCTTTAGGTAAAATGTCAGGGAACCAAACAATCATGAACGTGGGCGAAACTACTTGCCTCTAATCGCTGGATATCAATTGAAAGTACCGCCAAGAAAAATGTATGTGCTAGGAACCAATGAGCCACGAGCACCACTACCGCGAATGTGCAGAACTGGCTGATGGCGCCGGTAGAACACCGCGCGATGGTACCTAGCACGCTATTATAACCTACGACCTTGAGAGTGTTGGATAACCCGGCGCGACTCAGGCCTTCGGCTATCCTCTCTTTAACAGGAAGCGTGACGGACGTTCTTGTGACTGCATCGACCTGCGGAAAGGAAAGATGAGCCAGATGACTCCAACGGCAACCTGCTTCCATACTAGATTGAACATATTCTCCGCTCCGACAAAGATGATGACAATAGGTAGCAGACTCCTAGCATTTTACAATGAGAACACAATACGCGTCGAGAAATACTTTGAACGTACCAGGGGACCATGGTAACTTTGAAGCGCATAAGTGAACAGACACTGAGGCTTGTGATGGTACTAGCAACAATCTCGAAGAGGGCCGTGAAGGTTAAGCCGATTCTACTGTGGACTCCATTCATGCGCTTCATGGACCTTCTGACATACGCAAAAAATACTCCGTATGCAAGGTAGACAAACGAAGAAATAGATGAGAAACCTTGCTTCTTGGAAAGTCCGTGATCGTACTAACAGACATCAAGGTGTGTCATCAACAAGAAAGGGATCCGAACTGACCTCGAGGGCGATGAGTGTCGGCTCGATTGTCTCGGTAAAGGCATCATTGCCTTGAGTGAGATTTTTTAAGATATCAAGCCAATTATCGTGGCTAGTTTTGTCCAAGCAGTCAGATTCAGGGAAAACGAAGGTGTGAACGAGAAATTTTGCTGAGTCGATGTTCACCGCGCTTCTCTCCAGAGTGCGTCCTGCGAGAACCATCTGAGGTGTGATAGGAATTCCAGCTACGGAAACACCGTCATAGTTCTTGAAAGTGCTCAGGATGTTTATGTCCGAACGAAGACGTGCTTCGTCGTGATTCCAAAACGCAAGAGGACTGAATACAATACAGTCATTTGTACCTGCTTCAAGACAAGGCACGCCCTGGGACTTGACACGCTCTAATATTTGTCGTTCAAGTTGCAAGGCGGACACTAGCGTTTGGCTGGTCAAAGCACCAGCGTCGCCAACAGTTTTGCTGTGTACCAAGATGCGTTCCACTCGAAGGGTGCGGTCAGAGCCACAGCGTGCACGGATGAGCTCATCGTCAAGGGTCTGAATGTTGGGTTGACCCTGCCAAAAGTTCTGGAGATCTCGAAGGGCGTGGCTACCGAAAGCTACGTAGTCGGCAAGGAATGAGTCGACGACATTTGACGTGGACGCAAGACGTGAATACGATGGTGTTGACGAGTAAATGGCCAGTGCAGGATATGACAGAGATGTGATGACCACCGCAGACACGAGAATAAGACGAATCTGGTGAGTTGCACAATGTCTGCACTTGTGTTAGAAAGTCTGACAAGTATGCATAGTAAGCCGGAACGTACGTTCCGAAAGACCGCAAAGACGTGTCTGCCAGTGTCCGTATTCGTCGACAGGTGATGACAGTGGACGAGAACCAGCCTGCAGTTTGTCGTGCCATGCGCAAATAAGATATTCGACGGCTGTTCAAGTCGCTGAGAACATGCTATGGCTAGTTGGGGTCGTCACAAGATTACCAGCTGCCGACATAGCTCCAAGTGATGTATGTCCGTGCATCACGTGATGCCATTTAACTAGCCCTCTCCGTCTGCTTTATTGCACCCCAGACGGGTGCAAATCTGAGTCCGTAGCATAGAGAGCAAAATAAAATATATCAGTTCATGTGGTATATCATTGTCTTCCAACTTCGTGCTTTCCATTCGACTTTCAACTGCCCTCCCAAAAATCTCATCTCCGTGAAGCTTGAGAAAGTTGTACCAGACCGTGGAATCGCGTGCGGTAGCTATCCGCGTACAAAAGGATGACAAGCCCGCTGACAAAGTCCCTGAGTAACCAAGCTGCGTCAAAATCGACTCTAACAAGAAATAGAAAATCCGAACCAGCTTCGCACTAAAGAGCGGATGGGATAGTCAAGAACCTTTGGAATAGATGTCTGAATGAGAGATGGCCATTTGTCGGTAATGATTGCCTTTGGGTTCGTCAGGGCGCGAAGACCCTCAGGACCACCTGTCCTAGGCGGTCAGAAACGCCAGCCATCCAGATTACACCCGACTCACCGAAGCGCCCGTAACCACTCCCTTTCGTGCCACCAAATGGAAGATCCTGGCTACAAAGCAAAAGTCGTCTAAATGCCAATTTGAAATGATGGCTCGTTGACGTACTTCAACTGTGCATAACCATCAGAAATATTGATCGGCAATCAATAACTGCAACTCACGTAGAACACTCCGAAATCATTGATGGAGACCATTCCACATTCCAGCTCTCGAGCAACTTCCAGGCACAGGTCTTGATGAGGTCCGAAAACACTGGCTCCGAGACCATACTTGGTACCATTAGCAATCTTGATCGCTTCTTCGATATCATCGTAGCGGATAAGCAAGGCAATTGGTGCAAACACTGATTCAGTTGTTAGCACGGGGAACACGCTCCAACAATGAGCTCACGTTCTGTCTGCGCAATCTTTGACTTGTGGTCAACATCACCGAGTACCGTTGCCGTGAAGTACGCGTCGCCGGCTGAAGCAGGATGGAGATACCTCTTCCCACCAATACTCATTTGAGCACCTGCTTCGTGAGCTTCGAAAATGAGGTTCTCGAGTACGTCGAAGCGGTCATTCGTAATCATGCATCCACAATCGACAGTATTGATGTACCCTTCCCTCGATGGTGCCAAAACGGAGCCAACGCGCAACTTTTTGGCTCGCTCCGTCAAAATTTCGTGGAGTTCGTCATACTGCTCAGAGTGTACTATCAACCGCTCAATGCCGATGCAATTCTGACCAGCATTTTGGCTGACGAAAATCAAAAGGGCGATTAATGAGGCACGCGCAAATCGGACTCACAAAACACCACGCATCCAGACACTCGCCCACATCTGGATGTCTGTGTCGGGGAGAATGATAGCCGGATCTTTGCCACCCAATTCCAGTGTTACAGGGGTAAGGTGTTCTGTCGCAGCCATGGCTACCTAGAGTCCTGTGAGCAATGTATTAAAGTACGTCCAAGCCTCAGTACCTTGCGTCCAATCTCTTCCGAACCGATGAACGTGATATGTTTGATCAAAGGTGACCTGGTCAGTATCTCCGCCTTGTCGGGCCAGCAACAAACCGTCTAGGAATATGGTCAGAAACACGTGATGAATCGGACACATTCACCAACCTGCACTATATCAGCATCGTGACCACAGGCTTCAAGTGCCTTGTGTATTGCCCCGACGAACCAGTCGGTAGACCATACAACGTGTTCGGAACACTTCAGCACAACGGCATTACCAGCAAAGATGGACGCGATGATCGGTGACCAAGCATTATGGAGTGCTGTAGGCCTGTATAAGAAAACACTGCTTAGCATGCGAATCCACTCACGGTAGTTCCACGACACGATGGCGGAAACCACACCCTTGGGCTCGTAAACGACTTGGGACTTCTTGTAACTCAGTGCCAAGTTTGAATATCTCGTCTCCGTTCGTAAAGCACGTTCTCCGTGATTAATCAACCACTCCAGTTTCGAGCACGTCGTCAGAATTTCACCGAGGGCAGCGTCAACCACTAGAGCAAGCTACTTCATTCCTTTATCCCTGCTTGAAGGGTACCGAGCTTACAAGTCTTTCCAGTATCACGGCACGCGACTCTCGCACAAGCTTCCTGGTTTTCGACGAGCCATTTGAGCAGACTCCGCATCACCCTACGACGCTGAGAAAAGGTGGTTTCTGCCCATGAAACTTGTGCCTGCTTCGCTCGCTGTATCTTGGCCTGGATTTCACGTTCGTTGTCCGCTATGACTGTCTTGATATGTAACGAGTTCGCGGGGTCGTAACATGTGATGTAATCTCTACCACCCATAAAGTGATGAGGGAGAAGGTCAGGTTCGGTGAGATGCGACTTGAGGTTTGCGTCATGAATCCTCAGAGATTCCCATTGAGGGTCCGCAGCCTGAGAGGACATCAGACAGGTGGCATAGAACGACAGTAGACCACATACTTCGGGCGCATTGTGTCTGAAAGGCACGGCACTGTTGTGCGCCTTCTGGTAACGATCGAAGACTAACCAGATTCCAAAGGCCGAGAATACAGTTAGAAGGTACAGGACCTCAAGTACGCTAGCCTTTGGGTCGTTTTCGAGCCATAAGTTGAGAGTACGAAGTGGATGAAAAATGGCATAGAGAAATGAGGGCATCTCTGCTGCTCGCGCCCTCAGCACTGGTGAAATCAAGCAGCTGGGGGACAACCTGAGCTGCGTCGGGTGACAAAAATAAAAGTTCGACTGCAACGCGATCACGTGACTGCATCGATATACCAATTCATTGTCGGGGGCTCAAGTACTCAAACCTCACTCCGTAAAAATTGTATACAAACAAAGATTCATATTCATAGTAATCGAATACATAGAGCTGGACCATATTTTTCATGCGAGAGGGGAGAATATCACGAGATGGGCTACGGGAAGGTTTCAGTCTGTTTCTCTATCATTCTTGAAAGCATAACTTTAACCTACCTCAGCATTAGGTGATGTCCCTCTAATCTCTGTGATGTCCCAAGTGGGTTTCTTTGACGTGACGAGGGAAATTTTTGCGTTGGCGGCTTTTGCCACATCCTTCCCAACGACAGCAAAAATTAGCTGTTTCCTTCACATTCTTCGTGCCATGGGTATCCCTGAGATGTGCAGGGACACCACTGCACGAAATGGCAGCACCACAAATCCCGGATGTTCCCTCCATAATCCACCTGCAAATTACCGTTTCGCCGCATAAGTGTGCATTCTGTGTCGTAGGTGGAGAGTGGAGATATCCGCTTTGGTCACTTCTAACAGAGCGCGAAAGTATCCCGCTTACATTGTCGACTCCGTCACCCGAATCATCGTTTGCCAGTGCCTGTGAAGTGCTTCAGAATCTGGATACACAGAGAAAGCATCTTGAAGAGACACACCGGAAGAATTAGTACCCCAGCCGAGTACCTCTCGTCCAGCGCGTAAGATAATTCACTTTTGTACGGGGGCGCCATGAGTTGTGAATAAACTGATGCCCATTGCCCGTCGATTTATATACTTTTTAAGTCGAAGAACCCTCCAAATCTCCAGGCATGGCCGTTGGAAGGCGGGGAGGGCGGAGAGATACGCAAACATGGAAGTAAGGCTGGAGAGCGGGTTCATTTGTTCAGCTCCAATGACATGAGAGTCATCTTGTTTTCATTCTTGATGAGCGCCGCCAAAAGAAAGTGAAGTTACCGACACCCCCCCAATGAAATCGTAACTGCACTACCTTACACTGTATGCTTTGCAGCATGTTCGACTTGGATTGAGAGAATGCTAGACTTGAGATTGTGTCGCAACGCCAGTGTTGATCGGAGGTGGATGCTTTGCATGGCATGGCTCCCTCGAGCGAGCCAGCAATGGAGGTCGGGTCGAGACAAACACCGGATAACGGAGCAAACACTTGGCCGTCTTCGATTGCGCACCAAACTCCAGGGGTGGAGGGGTAGAGGCCTCGCGGTTCGGCACTATTTTTTGCCTTATGGCCTCGTGTCAACAAAGTTAGTGGGAAGTTTGGAGGGGGTCCAAATTTTATGGAGTTCTCAACCTACCTTTGGTCATACGTCACTGTAGATGGAGGCAGAGACTGATGACATGGTGTATTGTTAATTTGACCTTTCCAATCAATATGATTGGCCAGAAGTTTAGACTTTTTTTTGAACACTGGCACTTCTCTCCGCTCGCGAACCAATCACGGTGATCAAACGCCCGTTTATCCTACCAGGTTTCCAACGGCCCGATGCGAATGCAATGTCCTGAAGCAGAGCAGTGGATCCCGAGCCGTCGGAAGATAGCCATTTCCTTGCAAATTTAGCTGGACCAAGGGCCTCAGAACGGGAAAAATGAGAAAGTAGTGGGAGTCCGTCAAATCGATTCCGATTGGCCACAGTTCTCGGTATCGTCGGTCAGAGCCAGAGCCAGGCGAGACGGTGTAATCCACGCATGTACGAAATATGGGGCCAAGGCGCATCGAAAACGTACGTCTTCCCCACCGTTTGACGGTAGCCTCAGATCAAAGACCTATCACAGTTGCCTCTAGGGGATCGGAGACGTCACGGAAATGGAAACCGCGTCCTTCCCGTCCAGGGGCTTTGAAAATAACGTGGTCAAAACGTCCAGCCAGCTTGAACTCGGGGAGCTCTCCAGGATCTCTCCACCAGATAAACATGCGACGGCGACGCAGGGCGGGGACCGAGCTGAAGGATCTGGTTCGTTCACTTTTTTGTCTGTCTACTACCGATGAAACTCGAGGCTGTAATGTATCTCCGGATTGACAGCTGGGATGTTCCCCTCAGACCTGAGGGTCTGGTCGGTTCATTATTTGCAAGCCACGTGCTTCCACATCGTAGATTTAATCGTCAATGATCGCCAGCCCTCATTTGAACGCGACTAGTTCACGTGCGTTACTCATTTCCCGTAGTGTTGACTAGAATCCACGAGCAAGATTGTCCTATACAGTCAGCCAAAGCTACACCAATGGCGCTTCAGTACATTCGCAATAGAAGGATGTTGCTTGTCGAGTACCAGGTATGCCAGTGTCATGCCCACCATTGTGAAGGGGATTCATTTTGGTGTAGATATCCCATCCACCCATTTGAACTTGGTCCCTTTCATTGAATCGCAAGATGTCGGATATTAGCCGCGCGTGACTTGAAGAACTTGAAGGGGCTGATGCCTGCTGGTCCGCGATTAGTGCGTTGCCTCGAAGCGCAGTGATTACATGCTGCTTCCCAGGTACTTACCGCGATGCATCCATGTACTTATACAAACAAGCTGACCCATATTTGTTTGCCCGTGGAACCAACATTTTCATTGGTACTGTCCTCGAAGCTCGAAGCTCGAAGCTTGGAGCCTCAAATTCTCTTGCCTCCCTCCGTATTATTGCAGAAAAATAACTTATCAGATTCTGATTATTCACCTGTTCCGATTGTCGAACCCGAAAACAAGTGGCAGAGACTGCCAGTGGTACCACAGCGGTCGCCCATCGACCTGAGAACCCCTGTCGTGTTTCGTTACCAAGAGTGACGCTAAGGGAAGTTGAAATCGCGGATAATCGGTAACCAGTGTCGCCGATATTAAATCTTTGATCATGTCTTTTTAGTGCCACGTCGGAGACACTGATTATCTGCTCAAGTTCATGCATAATGACACTCGGATCAGCAAATCCCATTCTGCTATGGAGCATTGAACAATCGCTAGCAGTTAGCTATACTAGTCCCCCAGTGAAGTCCAGGCTGGACAGTTCCTCCAAGTTTACTATAGATTGCTGAGAGTACTCTAATAACTGTACATACAGAGTATCTATTTAAATTAGTTTGAGCTGAGTAGGTTTCAAATTGAAGATCACAGTACAGTATCACATATGGCTCAGTGCAAGCTCAGTGTTGACAGAGAGCAATGAGATCACTGCACAATAGTGTTGATGACCAGGTTATCACCCTCGTTTCCATCATAACCATTAATATAAATAATATTGTCCACTTCTCCATTTACCACTGCAACCTGCTCACTACCAGGCATTCAGTGCAATGAGCTGGAGCTCAAGGATTAGACTATCGTCAATCAGTTGTATATTACGTATCCGAATATGTCTCTGCTCAGATACATCATACCCGCAGGTGTACCCTAGCATACTTTATCCGTCCTATTGGCCATGTAACGTGGCAGCAGCTCAGGCCAACGACTAGAGGTATTTTATTGTGAAAGGCTAGATGGTGCCAGTCAAAGTTCAATATTCAATACGCAATCATAAACGAAGACAAACTAAAATGGAGCACTGGCACTAAGCAGGGGTCCGCTACGAATTAGGCTGCACCTATACTTGTATCTTCAACACCAGCTGGTCAACGAACCATTCCAGGGCAGGGAAGGAAGTGTCGTCAGAATTATCAGGAACAGCCAACAAATATCTCCATTACTACCGGGAGGGCAGTGGTAAGGAGCCAAATGATACTGAAAAAGCCATCGTACAAACCACTAGGGCAAGGAAGGAAAGAGATAATAGAACCATCAATATTGGGCTATCGGGCGTCTCCATTGCTGCTAGAGGGCGGGGGTAGGGAGCCGAGCGGCATCGAAAAAGCCATTTGACAAACAACTCCAGGGCAAGGAAGGAAAGAGATAGTAGTTAAAATCATCAAGGACAGGCCAGCGAAAATCTCCGTTGCTGCGGGGTAGGCAGTGGTAGGGGTCGAGTGGGCTTCGAAAAGCCATTTGACAGGCCGCTCCAGGGCAAGGAAGAGAAAATAATCATCAAGAACATGCTAGCAGCCATCTCCATTGCTGCCAGGAGAGCGGCGGTAAGGAGCCGAGCGACATTGAAAGGGCCATTTGACAAACCACTCCAGGGCAAAGAAGGAAAGAGATAATAAGACGATCAAAAACGGGCCATCAGACATATCCATTGGCCTGCCAGGAGGGCGGCGGTAGGAAGCCGAGCAGCATCGAAAAAGCCAAACAACTCCAGGGCAAGGAAGGAGAGAGATAACAGAATCATCAAGAACAGGCCATCAGATATCTCAATTGCTGCCAAGGGGGCGGCGGTAGGGGGCAGAGCAGCACCGGAAAAGCCAAACAACTCCAAGGCAAGGAAGCAGGGAGATGACAGAATCATCAAAAACGGGCCATCAGACATCTCCACTGCTGCCAGGAGGGCGGGAGGGAGCCAAGCAGCATCGAAAAAACCAAACAACTCCAAGGCAAGGGATGAATGAATGATCAGAGAACGAGCCAGCAGATACGTCCTTGTCGCCAGGAGGGGCCCAACGGACACAGAAAGCCGTTCGGTAAACCAACCTTCGACTCCCCGTTGGAGTGCTCGAGTCAGCAGGATTTTGGAGGGCTGCGGTACTTTGAACCTAACGCTGTATGCTTAGCTGCAATGAGGGCGGGGTTGTACAACGCAACGATGTTGGAATCCCCGTCATCTCCAGTTCTCAGCGGTTGTTTTTTTGATATGACTATTTTTGGTGTCTTTGACGCCAGCTGCTTATTGTTCGCAGGCTAGTTTCAGGAGCGAGTCGCTCGTTGATACTGCTGTATTCCCAACGGAACAGCCGCAAATCTAAAAGAATAGCCGTCGAAAAGGTAGCCATTTCTTCGCACAAATGACTAGATCGAGGCCTTCAGAACGGGGAAAAGAGAGGCCAGGATTCTATCAGACCGTCTTCTGGTCGAAAATGGACGTCAAGATCGCCAACCAGTTCCAGAGCCGAACGGAGCGCTGTAATCCATGCATGCGCGAAATGTGGGGGAAGAACACATCGGAAACCCGATAAATTGTATCTCTCTTCACCGTTTGACGGTAGCCCCAGATCAGAGACTGATCATACATGACCTAGAGCACGGTTACCCTGGATAAATGGTGACATCGCGAAAATCGAAACCGCGTCTTGCCCATCAATGAACTTCAAAAACACGGGTACCAGATGTGCAGCCAGCTTGAACGCGAGGAACTCTCCATAGTCTTTGTGCTAGACAAGTACGCGATGGCCGCACAAGGCGGGGACTGAGATGGCAGATCTGGTCGGTTCATTTTTTCGCCTGTCCGCCAATGAAAACCAAGGTTACAGTGTATCGCCGGATTGAGAGCTGGAAAGCTTCCTTCAGGCCTGAGAGTTTGGTCGGTTCATCATTTACAATCCACATATTTCTACATCGTAGACCTGATCGTCAATGGCCGCCAGCCCTCACTTAAAAGTGACAGGCTCGAGTGTATTACTCACCTCCCGAAGTGTCGACTAGAATCCACAAGCGAGACTGTCCTATACGGCCAGCCAAAGCCGCTCCGATGGCACTCCAGTACATTCGTAGTAGAAGGGTGTTGCTTATCGGAGTACCAGGTATGCCAGCGTCATGCCCATCATCCCAAAGGGAATTCATTTTGGAGCAGACACCCCATCCCCCATTTAAACTCGGTCCATTGTCCACGAAACCTTGAGCGAATCGCCGGGTATTGAATGTTAGCTGCGCGTGACTTGAAGAAGGAGCTGATGCTCCTGGTCTGCGATTAGTGCTCATCAATAATGCTGGTCACGTTGAAGAATACCTCCCCAGACATTGCGAAGCATTCGTGTACCCGGATAAAGTGACCCAGGTCTGTTTACCGGCGGATTCGACGTTTTCGTTGATACCATCCTTGAAGCCCCAAATTTTCTTGCGCCGCTCCGCATTGTGTCGCAGCAAACGAAATGGTCTTGATACGTTCTCGTCATCCTTCGTCGGTGCTGATCATGACCCGAGAACAAGTCGCCCTACAAGCATAGTTCAAGGTGATTGGAAGGTCAGATTGCGGTCGCTCGAGCCTACTGCCGGGCTGCTCACCGACCTGAAAATGCATGTCGTGATTCCGAGTCGTAGCCAAGAGCGAAAAAGTCCAAAGACCTGGGAGTTAAAATGCGCCAACCATTCCGCGTTAACCTGAAAGATGTCCCATATGCAAGACTCGCGAAGGTGAAGGACTGAAGGGCGTGCCAGTGTCTCTTTGCGTCGAAGGCGCGAACAGCTTGTCCGTGTTCAGACTCCAGCCTACTCCCCTGAGGTTGCGCTGAGTGCAGAATCTGGCTTGAATCGGACGCGTTATGGTAGTTGTTACCACAACTTGCGGTCACATGCAGAAAGTTGGCTTTGAATATCTACTAGTAGCTACAGTCCTGAGGTAGGTCACCATCTTTAGCACACTGCTCATCCACAAACCACTGTGCAGTATAGAGTAGGAAAACGTGTAAATTCTCCAAGAAACTCCTTCTGAGCCCCTTGGACATACATTAGTGAGATCGCAGAGCATGGCCAGTGTACGTGATGCAGTGACGCCGACGGGTATAGCGGACAACGGAAGCAGAGGAAACAAGGAAAGATGCGATGACTTGGTGAGGGAATTGTCCGGGAAGGAAATGTGAGGGAAAGGGATATAATGAATAAGAGCGAGAATCGCAATTTGGTGAAAGGAAGCAGAACGCCTGGTGGCAATGTGTTGGACCTTGGTGCATGATACTAGCGTGCACGCATAGGAAAACACATCATGTACATGTATGTTCAACTAAACCAAATACGCGGGAGTGCAATGAAAAACGAAGGGGAGTCATAGTGCCTCTTTGACACTGTTACCTGTGACAGTGTCTTTTCTCCGTTTCCCGCTCGCGAGGTGAGCGCTAAGTCTCTTGAAGGAAGAAAGACTCGACGACTTGGTCTTGTCGTGGGTCTCTTCTTTCTTAAGGGAGGACTCACTGGACTCTGCAACAACAGCGATAGGAGTGTCAGAGGCGGCATCGTCGAGAGGTGTTGGATCCATGCCAGATGATGAGCCGCCACCAACTAGCCGAATGGTGGTGTCTGCACGAATGTCCTCCTCTGGGGATGACAGTGATGTACTCGGCTCTGTGACATCGATTGGTGCCTTGGATACTAGTGCTAGCTCCGGTTCGTCGGATGAAGATGCACTAAGAACAGCCTCCACAGGAGCAGCATCGGCGAGCAAGTCGGTGTCTTCCTCGCCTGCTGGAGATCGCTCGACCAGGGAAATATCACTATGGGACACTGCCTCGAGTGGAGTTACCTTTGGCACTAATACTGATTTGCTGGAAATGACGTCATCGTGTACCGCTCGTCGCACACCGCGGCCAGCCTCGAGATCGACGTCAACGGAGGAGCGATTCGAATCTGGCGGGGAAGGGAGCGGTACAACATCATTTACACTCGGCAAGTTGACAGGTTGAGGAGCCGGTGGTTTGGTGACCGATATGGCGGGAACATTACGAGTATTTGCGTTGGTCACATCAGCGAGCGCAGACGGCGCTTCACTGAGTTGCTTCCCAAAGACTGGTATGGGCACCACCGTCGCCGACTCGTCGAGGTTCAGGACACCTAGACCATGGCCGTCAGAGGCCTAGAATTTTGAGCAAAGTTAGCCAAGAAAATCGGCTTTGTAAAATTCTGACCACTACCTTGCCCTTTTCCACAGGTGAGGAAACGTCTTGCAAAAGCCCTGCTTCGTACCATTTCTTGACGCTTTTGTCTGCCCACGCTTCCATTGGATTCCACCCTTTGTACGCTCCGGACATCCGCAGGCCACCTGGACCTCCCTCACCCCCACCATCCCCTTGCCCCCGCCCGTTCCCATCATAGAAGTAGGCCTCGTACCCGAGTTCATCTTCACTTCCATCGCTTTCGCTATTCGCTTGCCCAAGTTCGTAACCTTCCCCACTCTCCAGCTCGTCCGCGAAATTCGCCAGCCATCTTGCCCAACCCCCAGGACCGTCGCCGCGCCAAAGGACCACTTTCGTGTCAAAGTCCCTACCAAAGACAATCACCTGTCCAACGGTTCCGCCTTCCCCGGGGTTGAGATCCACGCCGATGTAGTTGCCAGCTTTATCGGCCACGAGGGGTATCCAGCCTCTTTGCGAGTACTCCTTGCGTATCCAGCTGTCTGGTATCGACTGCATGAGGTCACGAAGACGGGGATTGGCACCAGTCGCCGGGTCATCGTCGACCTCTCTCCAGAACCTCCACTCCTCTAAGACATCTTCAAGAGGCAGGAGCGATAGACCAAAGAAAAGACCTTCAGAGCATCCAGCAGAAGACTCGGCCTCCTGACCGTCGACGATCGTATACGATTCTCGAACTGCTTGTGGAAGCACGAAACCAAATTGCATTTCTATTTGTGCCAAATCTTGAGGAAGAATCCCGTAGTTGAGAGTGTCTCCTAGTTCTGGGTATTCACGAGCAAGCCAGACTTTTATTCGATTCCATGTGCTGGCTAATGGCGGATATGGCAGTGGTGGTGTTATTGCGTCGGTGTAAGGTATATTATGTAGAGGAAGCAAAGAAGTTGGCCGCGACCGCGAGCTGGTAGTGTGTGCACACTCAGACGTGAAGGATGAAAAAGAAGTGGAGTGGGACCACTCACGACGTCTGCACATAACCGTATGCACTCATGGGAGACTGTGGCGGGTAGGTATATGCAGGACTGAGGGGCTCCGAGGACTGTAGGGTATCTGGGCTGAATGAATCAGAGTGTGAGGGCAATGCGGGAGATGTAGTTGGGAGGGAGAAAGCTTCGTGGGTGCTCGACATCGCCTGACCTCTTCGCAGAGACTGCTTGGTGCCACCAGTGAAGAAATTGACCAGCCAGTTCATTGTTGTCGACGGCAAAGAAGGTGCGTGCGTTGAATCCAGTGGGAGGATGGTGCGAATGTTGTTGGGCTGAATACTTTGTGAACCTGGTCAAAGCAGCACTTCACAGTTGCTGGACTTCGCAGACTGAGTTGCCGCGACCTACAAGTGTATAGTAGTCCTGTTGCTATGTCTCCTACTCGAGCCCTCATCAATTTTCATGCTCCACACAACGGCATCACCCGCAGTAGGTTATTAACAGTCATCCCCATGTACACGTGTGGAGACTGCGAATCGCGAAACAGCCTTGTCTGATACGGAATAGTAATGCCTCCGGGCTGCGTGGAGGACTGTCATTATAATGCATGCTCCGAGAAACACCTGCAATGCGGAGTCACTAGTCATTAACCACTCCCCACGACAACCCTCCTAGACCTGCATCTGCTTCAAGTTTTTAGAAATGATAAAATCGCAGCCCGTCTTGGTCCTGATTTCTTCAACGGTCGTATGTGGCACATATTCAACGAGATGGAGCTCCCCATTGCGTCTATCCACGTCGAAAACCGCAAGATCTGTGATGATTCGGCTGACGGCACGAGCACCCGTAAGGGGAAACGTGCATTCTTTCAAGATCTTGGGGCTGCCGTCCTTTGCGCAGTGTTCCATGGCTACAATGACCTTTGTCTTGTCCGGGTTCGATACGAGATCCATGGCACCACCAATGCCTTGCACATCTTGAACACTCGTTTCAATTAGCATTCCAGGAGGCGCGACTCACCTTTCACGAGCTTGCCCGGGACCATGAAATTTGCAATGTCACCACACCCGGACACTTGCATGGCCTGCTGCAAGCGTCAGCATACATTTGCTCAAGAAACATTCGGACGCGTACACCAAGTATGGTCACATCAATGTGGCCACCGCGAATCATCCCGAAAGAGTCAACCGAATCTGTCGAATCCGTCGGTCAAGCCACTTTATGTAAATGCCCGGTAACCGTATAAGCATCCCTGCTTACCAAGGATCGATGCACCAGGCAACAATGTTACGGTCTCCTTTCCGGCGTTGGTAATGTCTCTATGAAAAGTTCGGGTTGGTCAGCGAGTGCTGGTCAGAAATGAATATAGGCACCGACGGATCAGCCTTGTCCTCCGACGGGAATGGGCCCATTCCTAGGATGCCATTCTCGCTCTGTAACCAGATTTTGACACCAGGACGCAGGTATTCAGTGACCAGAGTGGGAATCCCAACACCAAGGTTGACGTAGAAACCATCCCCTATTTCTTGCGCAGCGCGTCGTGCTATTCTGCGACGAGTGCTCTGCTCGGCCTTGGGATCTTTCGTGTCAACCGCGGACGGCGGAGAAACAATGGCCAGGATTTCGAACTGCTTGGGCTCCGTGCGTTTGACAATTCTGTCGACGAAAATGCCTGGGCAATGAATCGCGTTCGGCGACAGGCTACCGATGGGCACAATCTCTTCCGCCTGTGTGAAAAATGAGGTAAATAACCAAAATATAATTCATTTCTTTATTTACCTCTACGACAGTGAGCTTCGCGTTCCTTGCCATGACGTTGTTGTAATTATTCGCAACATATCTGAAGCGAAAACATCAGATCAGCAACCGAGGAAACATGCAAATTCCAAACACACACACCTGAATACCAGGTTCCCGGCTTCATCCGCCTTCCATGCGTGTACAAAGGCAACATCACCCGCAATCGCTGGTTCCAACACATATCGTTTCCCATTAATCACTCTAGACTCCTTCTTATTTCCGGGAATCTTAACGCCGTCTTTAAATCCGCCTGCATTGAAGCGGATGTGTATTCCGCCAGTCTCAACAGTTGTGGAAGCTCCAGTGGGGGTGAAGAACGCAGGTATACCTGCACCGTGCGCTCTAATGCGCTCTGCGAGAGTGCCTTGAGGTACGAGTTCCAGCGACATGTTGCCATCTAGGTACATTTGTTCAAGGTATTTGTTGCTAATCAGTGTCAGGAGATGTATGTTATTGGCATAAAGGACAAAGAGGAGGGGCTGACCCTCCGAGGTATGAAATGACTAGTTTCTCTAGCTGCCCTGATTTGAGCATCTTGACTGGAAGTCGTCGGTTAACATGTCACACCAGCAGCAAGAATGCCACCTACCCAATCCACTTTCGCCCGAGCCCGCATTGTTCGAGACAGCTGTGATTCCTGTCACATCTTTCCTCTTCGAAAGGGCAGTAATTAGTGTTTCTACAATAACATTGGTGAGCTCCGTTTTGATCGGGTTTGATACCTTTACTCGCCTGGGGTACCGCATAGTCCGAATCCTAAATAAAGCCGGGAAGGTAAAGTATGGGGTAAGCATTAGACAATAGGAAACCCACCTCCACTCAAGAGCACATCGCCAGTCTTGACGTCCTTGACTGCCTCATCAGCAGAATCCCAGACCTTGCGCTTTCTGAGACTTGTGGCCACGGCACAGTATTCCCTGACACGAAGCCTGCAAGGAAAGACACGTAACTCGGCCCTCAGGCCAATCCGAGGCAACACTAGGATGGTGTTCATGGAAACGCAACAGAGCAGAGGATGGAGAAAATCGGTGTTTTAGCTCTGTCTCCATACCTTTATACCTTTGCTGGACTCCGGAGGAACTCTTTCGCAGCATGGACTCGAGGCCACAATCATACTTTCAGGCTCAAAGTGAGAGGAATCCTTGCCGATCCATGAAGAACGCCCCTAGTATGTGCCGAATGGCAGCACAACAGTGCGGAGATAGAATTGAGGTACTGAAGAGACATCGAGTGCTGGCACTTACCGACATGCCGAAAGAACCTGAGGCATCGGCATGAAACGGCGCATTCGTCTCGGATTTCTGCCGGACTTGAACAAACATTTTGAGCCCTATGAAACATGCTGAAAATCGTTCTTTAATTCTAGATCGTCATGGAACAAAAATATATTCTATTGATAAACTGTACCCAGCTAGGCTGTTCTGGATTTTCTATAGACCATTTTCTTGCCAAGTGGTACAATTGATTAATTTTACATTTCTCTCAAATGTCACGCTGGGCACATGGCATTGGCCGAACCCGCAAGACTGTCGTCTACCTCACCGATTATCTGGTCAGACCATGAACTTGAACATTGTCACAAAGGTTGACAGTAAATAATACGCTGATCAAGATTCCATCAAGACCGATACAATGAATTACAGTCTGCTCAGATCTCGCGAAATCTTGAAGTCACAGCCCGTCTTTGCCCTGACTTCTTCCAAAGTAGCTCCTTCTTGCAGCTCCACCAGCTCCAACATGCCATTCTTCCGGTCCACACTGAAGACGGCGAGTTCGGTGACAATCAGGCTCACGGCTCGTGCACCAGTAAGGGGAAGGCTGCATTGCTCTAGAATCTTTGGGCTGCCATCTTTCGCACAGTGCTCCATTACTACGATCACCTTGGTCTTGTCAGGGTTGGAGACAAGGTCCATGGCCCCACCAATACCTGCGCGTGGCGCCGATCACATGGTGAGAAACAAAGCGAAGCAGATTAGTTTTGAATATGCACCTTTAACCAGTTTACCGGGAATCATAAAATTAGCGATGTCGCCAGCCTGAGAAACCTGCATGGCCTGCCAAGCAAATAGACGTGTAAGCAAGGGCAGACAAGAAACAAGGTCAGACACTGTCAGGTCGTATGCCGAGGCGGCAACCCCTTGGGTAGTCATTTCCAAAACAGACTTACACCCAGGATTGCAACGTCGATGTGGCCGCCACGGATCATTGCAAAGGATTCACTGGAGTCTGCCCGTGGCGTCAGTCAAGGAGAGTACGCCGTTGAGACGTGCGTACCAAAGAATGATGCACCCGGTACCAAAGTAACAGTTTGCTTTCCAGCGTTAATGAGGTCCCTTCATAAGGAAATCAGCGACCTCAAAACTAGCAGGCCACCAATACACTCGCACTTACGGGTCGACTTGTTCCTTGGTAGGGAAGGGACCCATTCCAAGGATACCGTTCTCACTTTGCAACCAAACGTGTACACCTTCCGGCAGGTGTTCAGGCACAAGTGTTGGCATACCGATCCCAAGATTCACGTAGAACCCATCCTGAATCTCCTTCGCGGCACGTTTCGCAATCTTGTGTCTTTGAGCCAAAGCAGCAGCTTGCTCGGGGCTTAATGGTTCACTTTCTGGAGCTGATTCGCTCGGGGCCAGCGTCAGAAATTCAATACGCTTGGGTTCGGTGGCAGGAACCACACGGTCTACGTAGATACCGGGAATATGGATAGTGCTGGCATCCAAGGAACCGACAGGAACGATTTCGTCCGCCTCGGGGACAGGTGAGTAGCAATCGCCAATAATAAGATCATCGACTTACCTCGACAATGGTCAATTTAGCGTTTTTCGCCATAGCGGAGCCGAAATTGTTTTGAGCAAACCTATAGCATAGTTGACGTCAAGATACTGTCGACATGGAACCCGATCCCCTCGCTCACCGGAAAACACAGTTCCCGACCTCATCGACCTTCCAGGCTCTGATGAACGCGACGTCACCGGCGATGGCGGTCTCCATAACATACTTGCGACCACCGAACTCTCGTGTTTCCTTCTTGATACCTGGTATTTTGACGCCATTCGCGAAGCCACCCTCATTGTACCTAGTGGGTATTGCACCTTCCTCGACTGCAGTGGAAGCCCCAGTAGGACTGAAGAATGCGGGTATACCAGCAGCATGAGCGCGTATGCGTTCTATAAGACTACCTTGAGGACAAAGCTCCAACGAAACATTGCCTTGAAGATACAATTGCTCGAAGGTTTTGTTTCTACAAGAACACAACGATTATTGAAGTGCGGTGGTTAGAAGAGGTAACGAACTGACCCTCCTGGATATGATGCGACAACCTTGTCTATCTGCTTGGTGTTGAGTAGCTTTCCTGTTGAGAAACTGAGTCTTGCCGGTTTGTGTGGAACGGGGAACGTCATTCGCACCAAGACCTGTGTCACCTGCGCCTGCATTGTTGGAGACGGCGGTGAGGTTGCGGATATCCTTTCGCTTTACCAAAGCCGCGAGCAGGGTATCTGGAGACATATTCGATGAATATATAGTACAGCCATCAAATCATCACTCGGACCGTACCTGGGACACCGACAACCCCGAATCCTGTCGGCGCTCTCAATGGCCACGATCGTGACGACACGACAGAATTGGGGCTCACCTCCGCAAAGCAACACATCGCCAGAGTTGACGCTCTTGACTGCCTCGTCGGCCGACGCCCATACTTTGGACCTAGGAGTGCGCACAGGCGTGCTGTAGCTTCTGAAACTCAGCACGAGGCGTGCCCTGAGGACAACGGGCGTGAATGCCGGTCTGTGGACGCGCATACGCAACATGGTAAAAGCTAGCGTTGACGAGTCTGAAAGCAGCGACCGAAGGGAAACTGCAAGTGTAGGTGCTGGACATCCGGGCCGTTGTTAGTGGCTCGAAACATCGGAACTCATCCGCCCGCTGAGCCGCTCAGGTCGGCTGACCCATCCCCGCTCAAGATAGAATACTCAATGAAAAGCTGCCATATATACGGAACCCGTGTACTAAGTAAAACAAATTAGAGAATACTCAGCGCCTCCTTCCTGGCCCTCTCGGCCTAGCAAATGAAGTATGCGTAATAGTATTGGTATCTCTCCCATCAGCGTTTGTTCCATTCCCTATATTGAGCTCCTCCTTCAGGAAGGCCTCCGTTAGCTCTGTAGGGTCGGAGGTTTCTATTTTTCTGGATGCAAGCGCAAAACCCCGCCCCTCGCCCAAAATATCTCTCACTTGCCTGAGAGTGATCACAGCGCCTGTCGAGTAGACCATGCGGGACTTGATTGGTGAAGTACTTGGGCAAGAATATATGAATGCTACGGGGCCCCGAATCGACGTCAGTATCAACCGAGCGGCATCATGGAGTGGCCTACTGACCAATGTCGCGTCCGTTTGGGGACGCATCCTGCCAAGCGAATAAACAGTAGGCTGTGCAACCATGAGTCTTCCCATCGCTCAATAAGAACCACCAATACATACAAGGCTCCGAGAGAGAAATATTTGCGGAGAGCGCGTTAACATCATCGATTGGCACACTGTTGCTCAGCACGATCTGTTCTGACTCGTTTATTTGCTACGACAATCGAGCGAAATGTTAGTGCGAGCGAAAAGAAGGCGTTGCGAAACGAAGCTGACCAGAATAACGAGACGGCTGCCCTCCCCAGCACGCAGCGCTTCTACAGCCTCTCTGGCATCCTCGACCCATGTATACTCGACCTCCTGGTTTCCAAGGTGATTTTGTCTAGTTCTACTGCCCTCATAGGTAGCACTTGCTTCCCGTTCGGCCGCTCTGATGTTAGCTATCTCCTGCTCTCTGGCACTCAAAGGTTTGGGAGCAGCCTGGTGCCGCTTGTGAGCAGCGTAAGCATCTGGCGTAACGTCTAACTTGGATGTAGCGAATAGACTGTCTGTAAACACGGTCGATCCGAGGGACTTCGTTAGTGCGTTGCGGGTCGAGGCGTAGAGCATCTAACCACGATTGCACCATCAAGTAATTGAGCATCAAGGTGGAGCACACAATTCAATTGAGACTAGTAATCACCTTTTGTCTGACCTGGGCAGTGTCAGGCACATAACTGATTATCAGCCACTCAGATGGTGGATTGTCCAGTCGTGCGAGTACGTAGCATGGGGTGCTCTCTTCTAGATGGTCTTGGAGGAGAACAAGATCATCATCAAGAGAGCTGGAAATGTCGACCGACGTGACTGGAACGAGAGACTCTGTAGCCAGTGCGACAGGGTGAGGTTCGCGCTTGATTGATGGATGGGGACGACTTCGCACCGTTCTGAATGTTGACTTTGATGAATCGGACGCTCCTCGTCTCGACAGCAGCGGAAAAGGTCTGCGTTAACTCTTCAGACACCCCGATGCCAGAGGTCGCAGCCATAGGGACAAGCGTGTAGATGAGGCCTTGATGACTTGATGGTGTCTTTATTACAGGCACAGCATAAACTGATCTGCCATTTGAAGTTATCTAAATTCGAGTTCGGCTTGAATTCGTACTACGCCAATACTAATGCGTGGAAACTCTACAAAGATGAGAGGTCTACGATATACATTATCGAAATGTATCGTTACAGTTCACTATAGATGTAACATATGTAGCTCGTACCAGAGATCGCTGAAAACGACAATCAAAAAAAAATATCTATATAAAATGATCGATGCTGGTGTGGATGGGCAATTTCATTGCATCCCTAAAGAGCCCATGAAACTCGAGAGATCCAAGCCTTCGTATTCGTCCTCTGCTGGGAGGTCTTCGAGACCTTGCAGGAGATTCTTCTGACTGACAGGTCCGGCCGAATCTCTCGTTTCCTTCGCCTTCTTCTTTGTTGCTGCAGCCTCCTCCTCCCCCGATGTCCGACTGAAAAGATCCAAAACAAGATCAGTGTCCATAGACGAGAGACCAGCGTTCTGTTGGGTAACGACTGAGTGCGCAATGTTGAGCTTGAATCGTTGCAACCTGCGTGATAAATGAGCAAGGGGTGCAACCTCAAAGGTATTGCATATACCCCATGATCTTCTCCTCTAGAGTTCCTTTCGTGATCAGTCGATAGACATTGACGACTTTCTTTTGGCCAATACGGTGGGCCCGGTCCATGGCCTGTAAGTCTTTCATCGGATTCCAGTCATGTTCCACAAAAATGACGGTATCAGCTCCAGTCAGCGTAAGCCCCAGCCCCCCGACATGTGTAGTCAATAGAAGACAGTCGATACTTGGGTCCGAGTTGAATGTCTGGACAACCGCGTGACGCTTGTTCGGGTCTGTCCCACCATCGAGTCGCATGTACGTGACAGAGGGCATGTACTGCTTGAACAAGTCATTTTCAATGATGTCCAGCATCTGTTTCATCTGACAAAAGATGAGAGCACGATGCTGAGAGAATGCTCCACTCGGTGAATCCGAAACACCTTCGCTCGGCTCGGCTTTGCTTCCTTCGGCAGTAACCGCGGAACTGCCCCCAATACCACAGTCAATCAAAAGTTGGCTGAGAAGGGTGATGAGCAAGCTTCAAAACAGTATTTGATTTGGCCTACCGTAATGCCTGTAGCTTCGGCGCGTGCTGGATATCGTTCAGGTTGTCAGTATTACATCCGACCCGGGCCAGAGCTGCCGCGACCGCATCATTGTTAGTTTTCAGAACAAGCGAGGGATGATTGCAGAGTTTGCGGAGATATTGTAATGATTGGAAAACGTGTTGTTGTCCGCCGTCCTTTTCGGATTTCTCCGAAGTCATCGATTGAATAACACCCTCGGCCTCTGTCTTTGCTTCTGACTTAGAGAAGTCGTCATAGAGGAGTTTCTGCACTTCTGAAAGTTCACAATAGTAATCTTGAATGATCTTCGGCGGTAGGTCATTTAACACGTCCTCCTTCAAACGACGGAGCAGGAAGGGCAGGACTTGTTTATGCAACGCTTCTAGCGCCAAAGCGGCTGGAACGAAATACAACATCAGTCTCATATAAGAGTACAATAGTGATCGACATACCAGCTTCACCTGTCTTCGCTTTCCCATCTCGACCAGAAAGAATAGGCTTGCTAAACCGCTCATTGAATGATGTCTCTGTGCCGAGGAATCCAGGCATCAAGAAATCAAATAAACTCCAGAGTTCCAATACATTGTTTTGGATTGGAGTTCCCGACAGGATCAATCGATGCTGTGCCTGGATAGCTTTGACTGCCTTTGTCAACTTTGTCTTCGCGTTCTTGATAACATGGCCTTCGTCTAGAATGCAATAGAGCCAGTTGATATCTTCCAAACTCCCGATGTCATTGCGAACGACCTCGTATGAGGTAATCACAACGTCCATGATGGCCAGCTTGGAGAGAAGCTTTGATCGCTCTTTCGAGCTTCCAGTGTAAAGGATAGGTCGAAGGTTTTCTGCGTACTTCAAAATCTCGTAATACCAGTGTCCAGTGAGCGTCGGCGGGCAGACGATTAGCGACGGTAGGTGAACTGTATCAGCAGACTGTGTCTCTTCGTGTTCCTTGGTGCGTTCGGCGTGTTTACTTGCCAATATACATATCGACTGAAGCGTCTTTCCAAGACCCATGTCTGCAAATATCACCGTGGTTCGTACAGCTTAATTTGAGGTGCCAGCGGGCGGCGAAAATTACTCACCATCGCAAAGAATACCATGTAGTTGATACTTGGCGAGGAAGGCGAGCCAGTTGACACCCTCTTGCTGGTACTTGCGTAGTTCTGCGTTAATCTTGACAGGCATCACATAACGTTCAACTTTACTCCCGTCAAGCAGTTGCGTCAAGAATTGTCTCTCCTCTTGCCGGCGCTTCAGCAAATCCTCTGGGAAACCAGGTGGGTCGGGTAAACCAGCCTGTATACATCGTTTGTGAGCGGATACTTTATCAATAAAGAATGTTTACCTCTAATGGAACCATCTTCACCAGCGATGCAAACGTATTTGTTGCTGTCGATCGGATATCGCCGTCCGGATCACTCATTCTTCCAAGTACAGGGACAACCAGGAATATAACGTAGGGAAGCGCTTTAATATCAAGCTTCTGCACAATATCTGACATGACCTAGTCAGCATAAAGCGTATTGGTGAAGTTGATGAACGCACGATAAATAGCTTCAGCGGCCCCTTGTCTATTCGAGAGTACGACTGCATCTCCAATCAAAGGAACAAGTTGTTCTATCACAAAGCGCATAGCTTCTGCAGTCATAACCTCACAGATGGTAGCGAAGCATCGTGCAGCCGACTGCCGGATAATCGCAAATTTGCTCCGAAGGGCAATGGCAACGGCGGGGAACAACTCGACAAGCTTGGGCCATAATACGGGGTCCAGCGCGGGCGAAACAGCCTCCAGAACACTCAGAGAGTCGATGACATCCTGTCCATATTGCTTTTCCATGGAAACGTCTGCTTCTTGGGGAGACTCTGCTCAAGGCACGGGATAAGAGTCGATGCGACTATGAGCGATAATTTAGTCGTACCTGCAGTACACGCACTCAATAGACCACCAGCCATAGACTGCCACATCTTGGGGATGGCTTCGAGGAGGCGCGGTCCGAATTTAGCTGATAGCCGATCGAATGCAAGGCCAGCTCCCCTTCTAGAGAGTTTCATCTTTGCAGCTTCGTCTTCTGACTTTGCAGGTTCTCCCTTTTCTTGTGTCTCCTTAACACCTCTACTCGGCACGATTTTCGACCATGTCTGTAACGTAAGAATGCCTTTATAGATCGTCCGTGAATATGCAAAAGTTGGTGTTTGTTCTACATCCTGACAGAGAAATGTGCAGAGGTTCTTCACAATCTTATCTGGGGGCTGGTTGATGCCGTGTTGCACGCAGAAGTCGATGAAATTGGCAACAGCTGTTGCAGAACGCTTTTGAAGGTCCAGGTTGTCCTCGTTCTATGCAGCTTTTAGCAGCTATTCGAAGATGGCGATCCCAAACCCACCTTGATGCCGTTCATAATACCCTTGACTACGGGGCTCACCTTGTCGGGAGTGCTTCTAAATGCCACGAAAGCTGCTGCAAACGCAGCTGAAACACGAGTATCATGCTGAGCCTTCACTTCGGCATATTGCTCGATACTCTGCACAACTTTCTGTCTCTTCTCCGCAATAACACCTAACTCGCGTTTCTTCGTCCTGCCAAGGCTATCCTTGAGTTTTGTGTACATAGCGCCAACGGCCTCATATGCAGTGTCGATGGTAAAGCACTCAGACTTGGTGCCCGTGATGTCGATCTCGTTTCCGAGGTGAGGAATGAGCGAGATGGGGATCTTGCAGTCACTCGAGAAGCAATGTAAGAGTGAATAGCACTCGGCATGTATACGGTGAAGAGTAAACGCCATTTCGTGATACGCCGTTGGAGGTGGTCCTTGGAGGAAAGCAAGTGCTTTTGTGCTGAGTTCGCCAGCGAGAGGGAAATTGTCGAGAATTGGGCCAGGTGGCGAGGACATTTCATATGCACGTGCCCATTCTTCGGCTACTATAGCAGCCAGGAACTTCTGAAGCATGCTCGTCGAGTCCATGTAATGGAGGAGGATAGGCTGGAAGAGTTCTTCGACAGACTAAAAAACCTTGTTTTAGTTTCTGGGTTAATCGCAAGTAATACATGATGGCGTACTTTTGAGGGCCAGTATATGATTAGGTAGGCAAGTGCAGTTGCTGTAGCGACTCGAGCTTGCAATATAAGTTCCGGGGAGGTGAGGGAGAGGTCTTGAGCGAGCATGTTCTTGTCGACGTTATGTCTCTCGGGAGCCGCATCAGTCCCATCCTCCGCAAACGTTGGGTAATGAAACGTTGACGTGTCGATAGCAACGCCGAGGGGCGTCATCATAACCGCATACCATTCAAGGACTGTTTGTTGCTTCACTACCCTCTTGATCAGACCTGGCGTACTCGAGATGACTTCGAGCGCCGTGCGCCAGCTAGAGAGCGATGCAGATCTTATATCAGAGCGCTCTTCAACAATGAGATTCTGTAAAAGAAGACGCAAGAATGGAGTGGCTATCCAGTCTCGGGGAAGTGATGATACTGTCATAAATGACGACAAAGTCTTTACCACAGCCAGACGGACATTCGGGATTGTATGCCGGAAAAACGGGAATAATGTCGGCGCAAGGTCTGACAACGGAAGGCTAAGGGAGAAGCCAAAACGTTAGCTGAGGGAACTGAAAACACCTTGAAACTCACGATAAGTTTGAATCGCCAAGGATGTTAATGACTTTGCTGTAAGTTACCAATTTACCTGCCAACGATCGGATGGGTCCAAGGAAATCACGAAATAAATTACACGTACCCAGCAGATCCATGACAGCACCAACGCTAGAGCTCAGGTCATCCTTCATGTCCCGCAAACAAGTCCACAGCACAGCCAAAACTCGATCAAGTGAATCTGGTAGCCGCTCAACTAGGTGACTTGCCACGGGTAGCAAACAAGTTGCAGCTACTGCACGGACGTCATCATCCCGATCACCGAGCCTGAGGAAGACATTTAGCAATCTAGAACGTCTTATATTGAAGATTAATATACCCCAGCACAGCAGCATCCACGACTCCCATTAGAATTGTCCTACCCGCTTCACCTGACTCTTCATCCTTTGGGGCATCAAACAAATCACTTCTGACCGCGACTTCATACTTGATCCCTAGGAGACCGGCATGGCGCACCTCCCAGACATGATTTCGATCATCCTTCTTCCCTACTTTGGCCATTGATGGGAGGGAAAAATCTTGTCTTATCATTTGCAGAAGGATAGAGTGTACATGGCCAACCGAACGAAAGGGCATGTGTAACAGAAGAGAGGCAAGCGTCTGAGAGACCATTTCACGGATAGGCGCTACAACCTGGACCACTTTGAGGATAAAAGTCAAGCAAAAAAAGCTTGTCATCACTCACCTGATCAGAAACAAAGTCCCCGAAACGATCGAGAACGAAAACACAAAGAAGTCTCGCCGCCAAGCGATTGCACCATTCTTCGTGAGCACGCTCGTTCTCTTTCGACGAAACACCATCTACAAAGGACGATCAACAAAGGGAGAAAACAGACCAAGAAAAACTAACCTCTCATCCCGCCGGATGCACCTTGGGTTTTGAGCAATTCTCGTAATGCCATCGCTGCTCCGTGACGTGTTTCCCATGCAGGCGAGAATAAATCAACTTCAAGAAGACTAACGATCCCTCCCCAAACCCACGATCCTTGGGGGACTTCGAGGGCGTTGGAATATTGAGGGGACTTTGGGGAAACAGCGCCGCCCTTTGTAGGATCTATAACAATCTTGTCTGAAGGGGGAACCTTGACAGGAGGATTTGGACTATCCAGGCGCGACTTTGGTGGTTCTTGCGCTTCCGCAGACAAGAGACGTGCTCTATAGAACGGTCAATGGGGTGGATAATAATAAAGATTGACCTACTTGTTAGATGGTCCAGTGGCAGTAGTATTGTAGCGCGAACCGGCACTGGAAGGAGGTGGAGGGGGGGCAGCAACGAACGCGGTGCTCCCCACCTTGCGCTTCCGCTTTAGTCGATTGCGCTCGCGAGCAGAGAGGCCGCTTAGGTCATCAGGCTCTGCCGCTGCGGGGGCTGGGATGACAGGTGAAGGTACAGCGGGGGTGCTAGAATGAGACCGAGCTGGTGGGGAACGCTCTTTCCTGAGGTTGAAGTCGACTTCCATAGGAGAGACGGACGGTGTGGGATCTTCTCCCTTGATTTGTGTGTCGGGTTCGCTCGTGGCATCGGGTTCTGCTTCGACTGCAAGCTCCTTATCGATGTCCATGTCATCAGGGCCGCCGACGCTATCGAGGAAATCAAGGCCGAGTCGGCCCATGGCTTCTTTACGGGCACGTTTCACTTCTGCAGGATTGGCGAGTATACCGGTGGGCTTTGTAAACTCTCTGCCAGAAGAGGCGAGAAGGAGGACACCATTCTGCATCAGCTCCTGGACAGAGAAGGGGGGGAATTCAGGAGGGGAGATCGGAACGTGCACCGATGGCTCAATATCGTCTGACTGAGGACGCCAGACAGGCACGAGAGTAAATATTTGCAAGAGGGCATTTGAAGCCGCTGATCTGGTTTCATAGCTCTTTGAATGTAGAAATGGCAAGATCTAGGAGATAGAGGAACTCCATAACGCGCAGTGCAGGAGCAAACACGGAAAAAGCTCACGCGAGCGACTACAGCCAAGAGCTCTGACCAGGCTGATGTGTCACCGATGGACACGTGCTGGCGGATTGACTTGAAGTCGTCCTCGACGGCGACATCGCTGATGAGGCTTTTTGCGGCGAGCTGGGCGAGCTGTTTGGCAGCGGTGTTCCTGACAGAGGATGAAGAGCCGGTGTCGAGGAGAAGGAGGAGGCGGTCCAAGCTGAAGGGAGGGCGGGATGAGCGTACGAGTGAGAGCCCGGGTGGATGAGATGACACACCGGGAGGTCATGTCTCAAAAAGGAAAACAGGCTGCGCCGAGTGGCGGGCCGGATGTAGAAATGGGTTACTTTGGGGGGAAAATGATCGTCTGGGGAACTTTCTCACGGTCGTTCGTTCCGTTGTCCTTTTTATCTTCGTCCCCGCGTGACCCAGCGATTGATCTTGTCACGCGCCTGTCACACGGGTCTCCCGTCGCACGTGGCACTGTCCCGTCATGGAGGGGTCTTTACTGACAGAGTACGCCCGCAAAGTCATCCACGCGTTTACCCAGCGTCTCCGTGCGCCAGCCCAACCCGATGTCCACCTCGAATTCCATTCCGCCGTGCACCACCTTCTCATATCTCCTCATCTCACCGCCTCGATGGACTCCTTCATCAATATCGCCCACCAGAGAATGCCTTCTTCCGACCGTCACGCCGCATTTCACTGGCGCATGTTGTACATAGACGCTTCTATTCTCAAGGTGCTCGCCCGCGCGTCAGTCCCCGGCCTGCAGGAGGACATTGTCAGGGACTGCATCGCAACATTGGACCATGCAATCATCGTTGCAGGAGCTGCCGCCGACGATGCGCGACGCGACTATGTTGTGCACGACATAATTAGACAGCTGCAAGCCACCATACCCTGGTGCCCCCCCAGCCGCGCCGTCTTCGTCGCTACACCAGTACCTATTCCGCATCCTCTATCCACTTCCACAAATAGCATACGCACTCTCACCGTACTTCCGTCTATCGTTACTGCCCAAAAGCACTGGAGTCAGGTGCCGTTTGTCACACGCGGATACGCTGACGATTGGCCAGCGATACATCAATGGGCATCTCTCTCCTACCTGTTCTCTGTCGCGGGCCCTGGCCGCATAGTTCCCGTAGAAGTCGGAGATGACTACAGGTCCGACGATTGGTCCCAGAAACTGATCAGCTGGGAAATATTCCTTTCTTCCCTAGACCCATCTGCATCAGCAGGCTCTGCACACCGCCAGCATCATACCATCTACCTAGCCCAGCACAGTCTCTTGACGCAATTTCCTCGACTCCAGGAGGACATCATTCCCCCTGACATTGTCTATGCCTGCCTCAACTCGCCCGATTTTCCGGCCTATGAGCCACCACCAGACGTAATAGTCAATGCATGGCTTGGCCCCAAAGGGACCATATCACCCGCTCATACAGTAAGTCCATTTGTCCTCTGCCAGCCACCAAAAGAGTCAATGACTCAGGGCTTGTTCACTTATAGGACCCGTTCTTCAATTGCTATGGTGAGCTCGGGTGCTGTTAAAAATATGCCGCGGAACTTGATTTCCCACGCAATAGTACAGGTGGTCGGTCGCAAGACGGTCTGGCTTGCACCACCTAGTGTTGCGGCGGCTATGTATCCCTATCAGTCGTCTCCCTCCGCTGACAGAAGCCATAACCCAGCGGCCAACACGACTAGCCCGCTCATGAGCAATACTTCTCATGTGGATGTGTTTCCTGCAACATTACACGAAATGGAGACCTCCCGGGCAGCGTTCCCTTTGTTTTGGGATACGGTGCCTGATGAGGCGTCTTGCGTGACACTGAATCCCGGTGACCTTTTGTTTTTCCCCCCAGGGTGGTGGCATGCCATGCGGAGCGAGGATGTGAGCTTCTCTGTGTCAATGTGGTTTTAGATGAAATCCAGCGGTCTGCCTGGAGGTAGTTGAATGAACGGAACGAATTTGGCGGTGTTGCTGATAGAATGGCGATGTGTATCAGGTTGAATGTCACACGAGTTGTCCACGACAGCGTAGATGTATTAGTACTTAACTACACCTCTGTATAGCTTTTTCAAGCAACGGAGAACATCTCTCCTTCCGGCTGTTCGACCTAGACAGCTGTCCAGCACCGGCTCGCCTTCTCTCTCCCGCCCCCCATGTCCTCCTCTGACGCTGACCGTGCTGTTGGGCGCACGTCTCCATTCCCGAGCAGTAGACGGAGTGGCGCTCTGTCGCCTTCGCCCTCCGCTTCATTAACTGACCAACATCTTGCGGAAGCTCTGGTCAATTCTCCAGACAATGGAGCGACCTTGGATTTCACTCACAAAAAGCTCACCGACGTCGGAGAGGATGGTGCCGAGCGTCTAGCCACAGCCGGCAGGAGTGAATTCTCCACAGAGCAGGTTTCAATTACCAGGTCTGCTCTTTTGCTACGACACGCTTGTGACGCGAACTGAACTACGGACCTCTTATGCGTTAGAATTGCACTCAGTTACAACCGTCTGGCAACGCTTCCAACGGCGTTCGCACTTTTGTCTCGTCTACGTTATCTGAACCTCAAGAACAATAGCTTTTCCGTTTTTCCGGATGTCGTATGTTCCGCAGTGTTTCACGTCACGGTCGTTGTTGTCTAACACGACCGCAGTTGACTGTGATCCCCTCCTTAGAAATCCTGGACATTAGTAGAAACAAAATTAAACGATTACCGACGCAGCCAGGCTCGCTCTTAAAGCTCCATGTAGGTCTATCGAACTAGTTCGTTGATAGGGTTCAAACTGCGTTCTCTTTCAGGTCTTGTGTATTTCACGCAACAGGATCACTCGCCTACCAGGATATCTGGCTGATTTTGGGAGCCTGGATGTACTGAAAGTAGACCATAATCCCATTGAGTGGCCAACGAAATCAACTATCGAAATGAATGGCTCTCCTAACGATCCTCAAGCTGCGAAGGACTGGATCCTTGCATTGCAAAGATGGTTACGGGAGAATACCCAACCCCGACTGGACATCAAACCCAAGCCCAGCGCGGAGTCATTCATGAGCGAACGTGCTGCTCTTAATCACTCGATGTAAGCGCGACTCAGTCACATTCGTCGTTGATCCTTAGAAACACTTTTTCAGCGAGGAGAGTTTACAGTCTTGGACGGCACTAGCGGAGGGAGACCATTCGGGAAGGCCCACTCCACATGCTCGGACTTTTTCTATTGACGACCATCTTCCTCTACCTCCGATTCCGATTCCTTCGTCCTCCAAGTCTGCAATTAGTCCGCGCTTCGAACGACCACCCCCCCTCAGGCTAGGTTCATTACCACCGTATGATCCACCTCTCCGTTCAAGCTCGCCAGAGAGCTATTTGCCAACTCCGGAAGAGTCCGTGTCGTCGACCGACGATGATCATACTACCGTACCTGATGGCTTCCAGCACCAAAGAAATGGCTCGTTTGCACGTGGAGGTCGCGATCGTCGACCTGCGTTGTTCGGAAGGAAGAGTATCCCAGACCTGCGCACCTCACCTCGATTCGATGACCAGGGGCATATCGCACAGTCACTTGATTCTTCGCCATCACTTATCCCCCCCGTGCCACTTTCATGTACGAATGCGACGCTACGTGATGACTCTACCATGCCTTCACCTTTATCGCATCGGCAAGATTCTTCGTCTTCGTTTTCCGAGGGGTGTTCACAACAAAAAATGCAGAAGCAATGCACGACAACACCCCCATCCTCAGCATCGCCAACGTCCGCGGAGCGCCCACACCCAGTCCCCGACACTGAACGCCATGCCTATTTTAAGCGTCTCTCCGCTTTACCCGCTAATGCGATTGCCAATAATTTATCCCCTCCCTTGCGCTCCCTGGTCGAATGCGCACGTTCCCTTTACTTCTCCATCTCTCAAGTACACCAAGCGCTCTCTCACTACATTACCTATACGATCAACCGGAAGCTCTCGTCGGTCCTCCGGAAGGTCACAGACCCGGCGTATACTTACATGACGCAGCTCAACGCCGCTCTTGAGCAGTTTGATACTGTTGCCAAGAAGATGACGCCTCCACCACTGCTGTGCAGGGCATTGGTAGAGAGCAGTAGGGATTCGGCCGCTGTGTTCGGAAAGGCAATTGCAATGCTCTCGCTGCAGCTGAAGATTTTAGCATCGAAAGATGACGATCGATACATGCGCTCACTTGTGCTCATCTTTTACGGCGCAGCTGCAGAGATATCACACGCATGGCGAAGTATGATCCCTCATATTGAAGCCATTAAGCCTCATTTGTCAGACCCTCGCCGAATTGCCTCTTGCAAGACGAAAGGCCACACCATGGCACCCCCAGCCTTGAATATCGATTCCTCGTCATCTTCTACTAATGTAGGGCCGTCGCAACTCCTGGGGTTCCAGCACAACATCCCCATTGCGAGATCGCGTCCCACACCTACATTAGGGAGAGTTCGTACTACGCGGCGGCATGCTGGATCATTCAGTTCGAAGGACGTGGAGATTGGGAAATCGTTGCCGTCTTATGACCTGCCCCTGCTGCCAACCCTCCCGAATGGTATATCATCAACAACTCGGCTTGCTGGGCAAAAAGGTCCAGTTGCACCACTATCTGCATCTACTTCTAGTCTTGTCCCCCCGTCGACGGCAGGAGGAGCCACTCATGGTGTTCCACCTCCAATGTCAGTGTCACTACCTCCCCGCCATACGTGGACGGCTCGAAATGGATACCACTCACGGCAAGCATCCCAAGCCTCGTTGACAGCGTCGTCTTCGTCTTCGTCGCCTCAGGTTTCCGTGCTCCAACCGACGCTTGAGATTCCACTGTCGAGAACCTTGGTTGACAACGACGCCCTAAACTCAATGGAGACTGCAGTACTTTCAGCGCCAGCTATATGGGAACTTATGCAAGGGATGGTAGAGACCATGTCACAGGCACCCGGGTTGAATGGAGATTTCCGCGATTCCATTGACAAAGCCAAAATTGTCACGGAACGTTTGCGGGTCAACATCGTTACCGTGCGTGCTGGAGACCCGACTGCTGACAGGAGAGCGCTACGGGACAATGCACACTTATTCGTGAAGGTGAGTCGGCTTTGATTCAATACCCGTTTTGTTTATGTTCCGGGTCGGTTTCTCCAGCTCTGCTGACGTTTTTCTCGCCTTTCTTCGCGGCAGATTGTGGTAAAGTTGTCAAACTTCATCAAGACATATGGTTCCTCGCATGCAGTCTTCCCAGATCTCCGTTCCAAGATGGTGGCTCTCACTAATTCGACACAAGAATTTGTCATGCTTCTACACGTGTCATCTTTTTCTCCTTCAAGTACCCCTCTCCCGTACTCGCCGATGACCTCGATGCCTGTGCACTCTCCAAATGCGGCTGCTAATCTGCGCGTGTTCGACGACAAACTCGGCGCGAGCCTTTCGCGTAGTTGGAGCACGCATCAACCCAAGACTCTCAAGCTGGTTGCGCCTGGGTCAGCAAACCTGCCGCGCAGCGCACTCCCGAACCAATCTCAGTTTACTATCCCAATACCACCGCGATACGCCAGTCTTGTTGGTTATGGTAATGGGGAGGCCATTAGAGGTGACAATATTGCGGATGAAGGCTGAGCCTCTCCGCGGACAGTCGGTGCCTTTCTGTCATCCTTTTTGCCATTCCGCTTTTTCTCATGTCTTTGTGTCCCCTGAGCGTCAGAGTATATTCCCCTTTCCCCGTCATGGATCATTTTGCCAGTGTTTGTCAAGAGTATTTTCTCATCATGTTCCGAATCCACCTCGCCCTGCATTTTAGCACACCAATTTAGTCTTACCATCACTACATTATCCAGTCTCGGCATCGTAAATCCAATCTACTATTAGTGCTCTCTCGCTCTCAATCTTCTTCATTTTTCTGTCCTTTTGTAATTGTTAGCACACAGATACGATGCAGTTCACTCTGGATTTTTCGTTACAAGAAGAAATTAAAATAATTGCATGTGGATGTGCATTGGAAAGTGCCTCTCCAGCCTCTCCTCGATCGAAGATGTCATCACTCAAAGCGAACCTGAAAATCCAAAATCCAATGGTGCCAAATGTGCTCTACACGACAACCTGTAGCTATTAGTCCTTCCTCCGCACAGCCCTACTAATATTATATTTTAGGCTATCACGGAGACATTCCCTTTTCGTCCGTGTTACTTTGACGACTGGGGGTTCTCCCACTTTTCTGCATACTGCCAGCCGAGTAAGTAAGTCCGGACTTTAGTACTACCACCTCAAATCCTGGCTACGACACGCTCCATTTTATCTCCTATCGAACAGCCTCAAGGCACAGGAGCACGCTCAGCGCTCAGCTACCATTGTCAATCCCCCGCACGGCGCCGGCTATCCAGATTTGGAGACGATATTTGCAGTCTGCCCTGAAAATGCAGAGGATGCATGATAGCCTCTGAAGATACTCAGGCTGATTGCAGGCCGATACACGTCGAACGGCCGCGTTCTTCCCAAACCCGTCGCTGACCCACTCGCCCGACAAACAAAGTCACAGGGCACGTTCGCATCAAAACCAACAGAGCGAGACGACGGTCTAACCGAAATGTATGTGAACGAGTGGAACTTTGGACGTGCTCCATGAAAAAGACCCCATCCGAGAAGAGTAAGGTAGGGGTCACTTCTGGTTCATTTGGACGTTACTCGAGAAGGTCATGACCGTAAGACAATCGCACCGGTCCAGAGAGAGTTGTTGAACAGCCGTTCGTTGCTGTGATCGCCGATAAAGTAAATTTTGGCTCACTGCGCTTAGGAGGTTATGACATGCCAGGTACGCCGCATCAGAGATTTAGTCTCGATTGACTGACTTCCAAACGAGGCCCTTGAAAGAAAGCGTATAGAAGAGGCGGAAGCCAAGTGACTTTGCGTTACAGCTCACTGAAAGACGAGAGTTTTCAAGGTCACGCCTTTTCAATCAAGCTGACCAGTATTGGATCTGTGAGCTGAGTCCGCTGATGGGCCTGCAAGGCGCGTTACAAGGGCAGTGGAGCTATCACAATTGATCATTGCTACTCATCCGCAAAATCACGACTTACCTTTCTGAGCTTCCATCACTTTTGACTCTGATCAAAAGCACCGGGGTAACGAAAGCAAGGAAAGTATCATACTGCTGTTATCAAGAAGGGAGATGTCACGTAGACGGTGTACGAAGGTGGAGGGGGTCTTAAATACAGTCAGTTTGGCTCGTTTTTTCCGTGTCGTTCGTTTGCTCAAACTGGGTGACTTTTATCACGTAGTCCCGGTCTGGTGGCGTCGGCCTAGGATGATGTTGGGCGGTATGTCCCCGCTTTCCTTGTTCCTGACCAGCGCTCGGAGCTACACTTATGATCTTATCACTGCAGCTATTTCAGCCAACGTGTATTCGGGTTTCAACAGCTTGTGATACAGTTGGGAAAGTCTGGGGTTCCACATCAACCAGCATAGCTACGTACGTGTAGAGGATATTCACCACAAACCAAAAGCATAATACAGGTGAAGAGTATACATGGATAGGACTATGCAACGAAAAGCAAGCAAAGCAACCAGATGTTAGTCTGGTGACCAGCCTGTCTATGAAGTAAGCGCGGAGAAATGGCAACGACAGCACGAGACCGAGAGCGAAGCAAGTCAATTCAGAAAAAAAACCGAGACGTGGGGGCGCGCATCACCAGATCCCCTAATGACCCCTGGGGGACGTCCTTGGACGATGTTAGGTGATGGATTTCTACTCTTGCCTGGTAAACGACTGCAAGTTATAGAGGTGGCAATCTGACGATATACAAGGCACTACTTTCCTATCACATCATGAAGATCCGCTAATCAGCCCAGAGTCATTGTTTGATGGAGACCGCTCATCCGAGTTCCTGATACCACGTGTCAGCATCTGTGATCCTGATGAACATTGGATGCACGCACGCGAACCGAGTTGGCAGCTCGGGATTGGATATTACTGGATGTATGCTTTCATCGACAGGCTGTTGAGTCGGTGGCTATGAAAGGAGGCAATAGAACACGGTAATGTGCGAAAGCACGCGCACACCGGGGACAAAGGATAGCGACGTCAGCACTCGCTGAATAATTGGATGAGGAGCACACACTTGCTAGGAACAGATATGGCGTGGGAAGGGTCAACGAATGACGAGCAGTCCGGATAGATGAGAACACGCACATCCTGGAGGGGGAGGGTCAACGAATGGCTCGCAGTCGGATAGATGAGAACACGCACACGCTGGAGGGGGAACACAAGATGGGGAGGCACCAACTGGAGGGAGACGACGGGATGGGCACGGTCAACGAATGGCCCGCAGTCGGATAGACGAGAACACGCACCAACTGGAGGGGGAAGACCGGACGGGGACGGTTAACAAATGGCTCCCAGCAGGATGGACGAGAACACGCACGAACTGGAGGGGGAACACAAGGTGGGGAGGGTCAATGAATGGCTCGCAGCCGGATAGACGAGAACACACACACGCTGGAGGGGGAAGACAGGATGGGGAGGGTCACTAAAGCCTGATTAGCTCAATGCGCATCACACGCACCGGGATGACCTGAAAGAAAATTTTGCATGATGGATGTGAGTACATGTCACTGTACAACATTGTGCGTGCTCTCCTTCCTGACGCACCACTTGCTTGACTAGAAAATTGCGAATCATATACTTTGCCTCTCCCGCTGGAGTGGTTCCACCTCCGGGCTGACTCTTGGAGTTTTCTGCCACATCTCGCGATGTCGGGGTGAATGTGGTTTGGAACAGTCGCTCGCAGTATTGACTTTCAGTTCATTGCAGGCCCTGCCAGGAAGTACAAGAGGCAAACTAACCATGTTTCAATGTGGCTTTCAAACACCGAACTTCGACATTGATTACATTCGATGTTCCGCAACGGCACTGGCATGTCGTAGTTACATCCTTGGTGACTTCCTCGGTAATGGCCCTCATGACGATTCTCATCCCTGGCTGCAATTGTGACCAAATATCACTTTCTCTTGTCAGTTGCATGACGTCCAAACGAGACCTATTATAAATCACGAAATCGTATTGTTTCCTTTCGATGTACCACCTTTGTACCTCGGCTTCATCTAGCCTACACTCAAAGAGGATCATAGGGAGCATGGCGACAAGCTGCTAATATCACACTTTAAGTTTCGTGGACGTGTAATGGCAATTGTAGGAGCCTATATCCAGGTACCGGCGCTGATCAAGAAGCCTGGTATGTTCCCGTCCCGTTGCATCAACTAATATCGCGTGACCGCGTGAGACTCCCGGAGGTAACTGTCCCGCGCCCGCTGTCGCTATAGAGTTCTCGACAAGTTGCATTTGCCTGAACTTGCAGTGGAGCTCGGCAATACTCGCATTGCCTTTGGAAACGTCACTCTGAAGTTGCATTTGGGATAAGACCTAAAGAAGACTGGGAGGAACAAGTCAAGAATAAAGATTACCCGGTGGAAATTGTGTCGTTACCATATAATCGAACAGATGATTAACAACAGGAGTTCATTGGCCCCTAATTAACTGAAAACAACTTGCCTCAGCTCGTCAAGAAGACACAACCCACATCGAGTCGTCTCGCCTATCATGCAAAAGGACTTCAACGGGCACACTGCCGATGTCATCCTACGTGCATCGGATGAAAATTTGTTCTATTCTTGGAAGACCCTTCTATCCATGTCGTCCCCTATATTCAGTGACATGTTCACCTTGTCGCAGCCAGACAGCAATGTCGATGATGAACGTCCAGTCATTGACTTGGCAGAGGATAGCCGCACGCTTGAGCACATCCTGTCTCTGTGCCATCCAGCTGGTTGCACTGGGAAACAGTTCAAGGTAGAGAGCATCCACGAACTTGGAGCTGTCCTCGAGGCAACAGCGAAATACGACATGGAAAACGCTCGCTCCATGGCACTCAAGGAACTCTCCAATCACTTGTTTCTCTACAAAGCCCCCGTGGGGACCTATGCCCTCGCATGTTCATACGGGTGTCGCGAGGCGGCGCAGTTAGCGGCCAAGCACACCTTGGCTCTACCAACGTTAGTGCGCGAATACGTACCAGAATTAGAGAAGATCCACGCTGGCCAGTTATGCCGCCTTCTCTTATATAGGGAGGCGTGCATAACAGTTGCATGTTCTCTGGCAGACGACCACACTGCGTGGATCGCGTCTACGTACTCATCCTTGTTTGGGTGCGACGGTGGTGAAGATGAAAATATGGGATGTACTACATTCAGACATCCGCCATCTCGCAAGTATCCAGATGGTCGAGTGGATGACATCTCGGTGCACAAGTGGTGGCTCGAATATATGAAGAAGTCGAGTTATGCTCTGCAAAGATCTCCTCACCCCGACGCAGTAAAAGACGAAAAGCTCGTAAAGGATGCCCTATCAGCTATATCGTCTTCAAAATGCGAGCAGTGCAAAACACGTGAAGTCCGGGAGACGTTCCTATCTTTCGTGGATAGTTTCGCCAAAGAGGTCGAGCGTTGCGTTGCAGAGGTGGGTCTTCGTTGAACACCTAGACTCGTAGGGAGCAAGCTAAACACATCCCTCGCAGGTTGAGATCGATCTTGGATTCTGAGCAACGTTATCGTCAGGGGCTTCACCTGCAGAGTCCATTCGATCTATTTCTTACTTGTGTATAGTAGAAAGAAGACGATAGTCCATGTGGAAATACACTCTCTCACCGTGCTCAACCGCTCGAGCGACATCCCACCAATGAGACTAGTTCGGTTTGTAGTAAGTTCCCGTCTCGGAGCGGGATCTCGAGAAGCCTCTTCTGATCTTCTTTGGTGGCACTAATCAATGAGTTTTCTAACACCCTGACGGGCTTTTCAAGAGACGGAAGGCGAGGATCTTCCCCAGGTGGTAATTCTTGCAGCAAGG
>JBBPUO010000090.1:23433-47728 GCA_038094755.1 Caloboletus firmus | reverse complement strand
CCCCCTCAGGCTTGTCAAATTTTCCGTCCTTGAATACATCCACTTTGTGTATCACACAAGGATGTTGTTCTTGGCAAATCGTCAACATGCGGCATCGATCCACCTGGTCTCTGGTCCAATTTCCGAAGTGACTCTGAGGGTATCTGCTCCACGGCTCGTGTGCATTGGGTGGAAGCGGTGCGACATTGGCGTCGTCTGTATCGAAATCCATCCATGGCCATGGTGCTGATGGTGCTGCATGGCGGTATCTGCCAGACAGTCAACCTCCCACAAAAAAAATAAACGTTTAATCTCACCTGGGCGGTGGGACCCTTTGGTCCTTTCGAAAGTTTGCTACGTCCCGGCGAGCCTCAGGATCAGGAAAAGTCACCCGAATATCAGGTGCTGCGGTCATTGTTACAAGGAAGGAGGGAGGAGGAAGTGGTGTGGGAGTATATGTTGCCTAATAATAACAATATTGGCGCTCGTTCGGAACGGCCCTGGACGAATCGCCGATAGGCTGAGAGCTGCTGGAACCGTAATGGCAAGGGAACATGTTATCAAATCACTGGGCGTCCCTAAACGTGTGAGCGGGCTGGATGATTGTATCCAGTTATCCGAACCACTACCTGCAGCGGCATTAGGAAGGGCATTAAGTTGCCACCGTCCCGGCGTCCCCTCTGGCAAGTCGACGTTTGGGGCGACGCGCGGTTGCAAGCAGGAGTCTCTGTCAGAGTCTCTACCAAACTAAAGTAGCGTCAGTGTGATGGAGTTGCGCGCGTCCCGTCAAGCAGCAGCTGCCTTGACATTAATCGATCATATCAGTGGCCATGTCGCGATCATGTCCGACTGGAATGTGGCGTACAAACCAGGCGGGTACAAGGTGGTGTGCATCCCACATGCCATACATGACGCAGGATGTTACGCCCTCACCCAATAAACCACGGATCATATACATATTACGACGAGCATCATTACAGATGACATCGAACGCATCAAACGCCAAAGTACTACGGCGTAACTGTCCAACCCATCCCTTAAGCAGCCGACCGCTTCTGTCCGGCAGAACGCGGGATGCTTTCTCCTTTCGATTTCAACTTTCCGCTTGTCGCTTTCGAACCACTCTTTTCTTTTGCCTGCCTGAAACACATGAACTCGATGCTGGTCGCCCGCCGACTTTCAGCCAGTATCTTCTTGACGTTGTCAAGATGCCCTTGTAGGTTATCGTCACCAGGACGTCGGGCATACGCCATGGATATTTTGTTGTACAGTTCGGAAAGCGTCTTCGTTGCCGCAGGTGAAACATAACGGGCTAGCGTTTGATGCATGAACTCAATTTCAAGGGTCGCCTTGGGTAGATGGATAATAAGCCTCCGGCAAATTCCCAGATAAGCGACGGTATTGCCCACCCGCAACATTCCACCCATTCCGAAACGTTTGACTTGCTGGAAAGAACGCAAGGCCTCGTCTGCGGCATCCTCAACGAGCGCGTGCAGAACACGGTCGAGCAGTCCTTCCGCGACGCGGCTGACTTGTGCATGAATCTCCACGAGCGTCATCGACGCTCGGTACATGTAGGGCCGAATTTCTGCTCAGGATTCGGAACCCTCGTATATCAGCGAGTTTCAGACGACGTGCTTACCACTTGGTTGGGGGGTTTCATACCAGTCCATCTCACGGTCCAGAATGCCTTCCCGTAGTATCTTGGTCACCGTGCCAGACTTGGGCTTCACGTACGAGTCGAACAACCCCCTGTCCAACGCTTGTACCACCTTCATAAGAGTCTACAACAAGAGATCGGCATCGCTTCTGGTAGTGTGGTGACGGGGAACGCACACTACGATCATCCTCTTTGGACACGCCAAATGCACTTTCAAGCTGAGAGACCATATTGGGAATCAGGGTCCCCGAGAGGTACACAAAGTTGGATAGCATGAGAAGGAGTCTGGTGTCCTACTCAACCATCAGACAACTGAATTCCTACTCATCTATCGTACTCACTACATCATTCAAATCGAACGGTTTTGACGCCAATTGTTGGCCCGGCCCAGAAGTCTCCGTCGTTACGGACCACTCGGGTGAAGTCAGATGAACTAAACCATCTAGAAATGCGTAAACCGCATCCAGGAATGCTTTCGTGATCTTTGCCATAATCGCAGGCGAGATTTGGTTCTGCTGTATGGTCCGGAATGAAGAAGTTGATGATAACTCGATCCCTCCGGCGAATTTTAATGCAGATGTGGTCAGATGTCTCTGGAACACGTCAAGTAGAGGCATAAACTGTGTCACAGAAGGATCTGACGTAGATGGTGTCCACGTCTCGAGAAGGTGGAATAGAGTTGCATCTGTTGGTCGTTGTAGTCAGTAGCATACATGAAGAATATTCGTGGCAACGACCTCGTAGCCAAACACGGACGAGGATGTCCCCGAACCTCCACCGAGTGCTTTCCACCAGATTCCTAAGACTTGAGCTAGCCTCAGGAACGATGTCCATTCCTGTCACCTCATTGGCACAATCTTGGATCTCAATGAGAATCTTTACCAAAAAGTGGGCAGTAGTCAAGGAATTCGAGTGTCTCGGAAGCAATTTTGGTGAGGGATCGTTGTTAATCCTTTGCATCACAACTGCATCAGAAAGACTGAAAAAGTCGGACAAAAGTGAAACATAGAGTTTCACGATGTCAAGCGCCATTTGACTACATTGCTGAGCGCTCCGCCGTGAACCGGATGGCTGAAGTCGGCGTGAGGAGATCATCCCCGTGGTCGGACGTCAAACGTACCCTTTTGAACTTCCCTTCAATAAAGCTTCTGGCAATCTTCCAGAAATTAGGGAGCGAAGAGAGCAATATTTCAGACATGTTCTTCGTCATCTCAAAGATGGCCTCCCAAATTTCATGACCTCCACTCTGGGCTACAGATCTGCTGAGTAATAGCCAGACCGAGAACCATGTTAGAACCCACCGATCGCCGTTTCAGGTTGTTTCGTCTCAAGGGCAGCAAGACATATTTGCAGTTGAGATTTTAGTGAGGTGTTGAGACCATCAGCATCACCCGTTTCAGGAGGGACCTTACTCAATGATTCTATGGGAAAATGAGTAACATCCTATCAGTGACGAATACACCCACTGTTGATGGCTTCGGCCCCAGATCGATACGAGGCATTGATCTGCTTCATGACGTGGGTATGTTGACTATCGAAGTAAGTCCATATTGGGTCTTCCGATGTGTTCAACTCTAACAGAATCCTTCCGGGCGATGAATGAACGAGTCTTCCAAAACAAAACAATAAGAGACATACTCGATCGTTTTCTCCTGCTCCTCGACACTCCGACTCGGTTCTTGTAATTTTGACAGGAGAAGGAACTTCATCTCCGCCATGACTTTCTCGACATTGGACCAGACTTTTTCCAATATCCGTTTCTGTTCGGACACAGAGCTGTCTGGTTTTCCGTTGGCCGAGGACTCTGCTGGTGTCATTTGCCCCTGCCGAGAATCTCGAAGAAATTTGCCCTTGTTGTACGTTCGTAAAGCAGCTTCGTACTTTCCCTGTGTAAGGAGAAAAACTCAGTCACGACACTCAGACACCATTGAAGCAGTTCTCCAACTAACCGCCTCGATGGACTCGGCGAGAGATCCTGGTAGACTGAAAAAGAATTTGGAGCGTTCGAACACAGAAAGCGTTGTGCGCAGTCTCTGAGCCTTGGCAGAATTCTCCAAGACAGGAAGGAACACCTGGTTAGCCTTGACGGCAGTACCTACACACTCTCTCTCAGCAAAGGAGGCGGATGGTGAAAGCCTGGTGTGTTGACCCACGTTTCAGGTGATCAATGAGCGGCTTCGACGCATATTCGCTGGCGTCAGACAAGAGACCTTCCCGCATTTCAGCATATAGAGCTTGTGTGGGCCCGTGAGCGATGGTTTAGGAATATACTCGTAGGACATTTTACCATCCGTAGATGCTTTCACCGCGACAAAACGATCAAAATTGTCCTCGACGAGTACCCGAACCTGTTCTGACCGCGCATCGATGGACGCCTGGAGATGAGATATGCCGGCAGCCAAGTCCTGGTACGTCGCGTTGGGGTGAACTGCAGCCAGGAAAGCCTTGGGGTCGAACGACTTTGAGCTTAACATGACAGCCGCCTCTGTGCATTTGTCAGACCTAGCTTAAGATGCAACAACTCGCGGGTTCGTACTCGTTTCGGCGTCCATGCTCCGAGGACTGAGAGGATGGTGGTCAATAGGATGTCAAGGAACACAGACGTGATTGAGCGCACTCGACAGTAGCACCTAGACCCAACGGATCACCGTCACCTTCCCCACCGACGGAGGTAACGATGTCAGATAGTGGATCTTCCAAGTCATAATCCACTTCTTCCCACTTTCTGGCAGTCATGCATGTCAACGGGTCATCTCATGGGAGTTTGACGGGCTCACGTTGCATTGAGTGTGCTTAGTTTGTAGGCCTTGAGCAAGGATGCCTCGTCTACACCAACACTAACCTTGTTCGCTGGCATCCCACGATGAGTGTAAGCGGCTGAATGAAGTGTGGCTGTGCCTCACGTATCCAGCTTTCTCAGTTTCTGACCAAAGATATAATGTACCATTCCAATAAAAGTAGGATAGTCTATCTGACAAATGAAGCAACGTTGATATGTTCATCAGTCCTAAAAGATGCTACCTCGGTGGCTTCAGCTGTCTCATGCTTACACTGGGAGCACAGTGCTGAAGACATAGTCCCACATCTTGCCTGTATCCCATGTGTCAGAGAGCAATTTGACGCAATAACGATTACACGTACTGGTAACTCCGAATCCGAGCTCAAAGTTCTTGTAGTGATGAGCCAGGTGGTATTTCTTCATCTCTCGCATGTATGCAGGGAGCTTGGTGTGGTGTAACCTGCAAGAGATGAATATTCAAACCAGGACGGAAGTGGGTATACTCACGCATAGTGCATGCAATCATACACAACGTCTGTGAAACCGGTGAGAAATGGCGCCCAACAAAACATCAACTAGATAAGGTACCCACAGAATGCGAACGAGCCAGAAATGATACCGTTTGCAACAGCAGTCGGGAAGAATATATGTGCAAGCCGTGTAAACGGTGCTTGAAGGACGGCGAACATGATCGGTGGCATGACAAGTCTCAATCTAAATACCATGAAAATATGACACTTGGGCAACGATAGTTCAACTCACCGGTCCATTGGCATGTAATGATGAATACCATGAAGCAAAAAGTGCACAGTCAAGAAAACGGGATGATCAGGCAGGAGGTCGTCGATGTGGAAGAGGAAACGATGCATCCCATACTCCAACATTGTCCAGATAAAGTTGCCCAGGAAGAAGCAAGACAAGGTCTTAACAAATGCTTCCGTCGACAGAAGGGACAAGGCAGAAAGGGGGAATAAGGGTGCCTCCCGGAAAGTCGGTATTGGCATGGTGAATTGCAACATTGAACGCAAGAAGAGATTGGCCGCGATCGGTAGCCAGAGTAGCGGTACCACATACCACACCGTGCGTGTGCACATCTAATTACACAGTCAGGGTGATCACTAGCCAGGGTATCACCGAAAATTCACCTCAAGCAGGGTAGGACCAAACAAACGCGCAGACTCTTTCAGATGGCGGGGTTGATGAACTTGTTTCAGGTAATACGACTTGCTGGAGAGAGGGTTAAAACTACACAACACACTTCCATAACCGAACATACCTAAAGTTGGCATTCCACATTTGCCTGAGCAAGGGCTCCCGGAGGTTGAGGAATTGAGTCTTCGCAAAGTCCTCGACGGAGTCAGTGTCCTCCGGATGGAAGTCGTCTGTCGCTTCCCAATCTTTGTGAAACGTGAGATGAAGTCGTGGAGAAGTAGCTACAAAGACGCACCGTCACTGATGGTTGTTGCTTCAGTGCCCAAACGACCGATCACGTACTCCTCCAACATCTCATACGCTGATTCCGAGTGATCATGCGAATCCTGGTCCTTCATGATACTTTCCACGTCCGTGCCAGCGTTGTTGAGAATGAGGTCGTCGCCTCCGGGATGATCTAGCACAAAAGCGGTGACATCGTAGACTTTTCCCTTGAACGTCACCCAACAGCTCTGTGCAGACCTGTGTGCGGCGAGGTCTTCGAGAGCATAAATGCGGACGCGTTTCGAGATGGACATGGTCGACTTTGAGGGACATAAACTCGGGCAAGCTTTTCTAATGAATTGACGAGCACGGGTGCGGCCGCCTGCTTGTCCCGATCGGGCCTGCACAGCTTGTAAATTTCTCGACATAAGTCCAGTAAATTACTTTTACATGTCAGGCCACCTCTCGTCCTGGGAACCGATTCACACGCTCGTTCGGCATGTCGGCACAAACATTACAGCGCGGCCCGGGCCATCCCCACCCCGTCCTCCGCCAACCTGGCACTCCACCGTCGTAAAATGTGTTTCATCACCTTACCACTCGCAGTCTTTGGCAGTTCCTCCGCATCCAAACCATTCCCGATGAACCACACCCACACCGGTGCACTCTGCAGCAACGCCCATGTAAGCGTAAACAAAATCACTGCCAAAAGACCCGCCCTACCTGCGGATTCATGTTGCCCCGAACGACTTGACGGACTTCTTCCTTTGACATCGCTGTGCCTGGTTCGAGTAGTACCCATGCTCCGACGACTTCGCCGTACTTTGCGTCCGGAACTGCCACCGCCGCCGCTTCTCTTATAGACGGGTGTGCTGTCAAGACATTCTCTATCTGAACAGGGAACAAATTCTAGTAGATGTCGGTAGTCGAGTTAAGAACGGCGCGGATATTGTTTGACGAGAGCCCACCTCTCCACCACGAATGATAATGTCCTAGTATAATGTCATTTATTCTGTACCGTGAGCATATCAACAACGGACCTTGATTCGACCAACAACTGCAACGCACTCGGATCAGCATCACGCATAGCAATTTAGTCATAGACTCACTCCTCAGGTAACCATCCCCATCAATGATCCCTTCGTCACCTGTATGCATCCACACGGTAGATTCATCTTCAGGATCTGAACGCATGGCCTTCTTCGTCTGATTATCATCCTCCCAATACCTACCAGACTCAGGAAAAAAAAAAAACGAGAACCGGCAATGCATGAAACCTACCCTTTCTGGAGCAGATATCCCGTAACGCATAATTCTCCGGGCGTACCAACAGGAACGATCTCTCCTTCCTGGTTTATAACCTTCGCTCTCACATGAGGCTGCACCTTTCCTACCGTTTCCACCCGTTTGATGATCGGATCCGCAGGCGTGGACTGAAAAGAGACTGGACTGCGGAACCAGGTCAGTGGATCTCCGAGTGTTCACCAAATCAATCCCACCTCGTCTCCGCTACCCATCATGAATTAGCGGAACACGACAGAGAGATCAAACTCCACGACGCACTCATGCCATACGCGACAGTCAGGTCCACTAAATTTAGCTTTTCGATCAGCTGGCGCATTAGATCGATGGGTATAGGGGATCCAGCAGCGATTCCAGTCCTGTTTCAGCGCTCTGGCTTAGTTTACCGTGTTCTTTGCCACTCGAGACTCTGTAACTAAGTACTCACCGGAGTCGACTTAGGTCAGGTTTCTCCCCTGCCTCCTGCCGCCGTTGTACCTCCGCCAACACTCCGAGGAAATGGGTGGGTACACCATGCAACGCACTGCATCGCTCCTGCTCGACGGCGTCGACAATGGCTTTCGGGTCAAACGATTCTGATGGATAAACGACACAGGCGCCATGAGACCATGCGGCTAAATTTCCTAACACAAGACGTGTGGGACGCAGGAGTTAGATACGTGAGGGTCGATAGAGTGCACAGAGTACTCATCGAAACAGTGGAATAGAGGCGGAACATTACCTGTACCGTATATCATATCAACGTCACGTGTTCGTTACTGAACAACACTTACAGAGAATATCATTAGGCGTGAACCGCATACACCGACCGTTCCCGATAGCATTATTCAAAATATTGAGATGGGTCAACTAACACACGCTCTGAGCCAGAGATGCGAGTAGAGGGTATGGAAAAAACACCTACAGAAGCAGCCTTGGGGGCACCAGTCGTCCCACTGCGTAAACCAGAGTCACATACCCCGATCGCAAACACCAAAACTCACCCAAAAACGCACCTCGTAAACTGCAAATTGATAACGTCCTCCGATCGCAGTTCGTCCATGCACTCGCGCACACGTCGTTGTTCTACGCCATCCTCCCTCCACACGAACATTTCGCGCCAATCAACAATACACTTGGTATCCCTGATCTCATGTTGGTATGCGTTCGGATCCGTCAAGTTGTTCACGACAATGAGGTGTCGCAGCGTGGGGAGTGCTTCGCATTGTATGTTCCCCGGGGTAGAGTTACGCAAGTCCGGGAAGGCATCGCACAACATGCGTGTGTAACGCGAGCTTCGAAGGCGTGGGACGGCAAAGAGATGGGACACGCCCGCTACGTTCAGGGTGTTTACCTGGAATCGCGTCGCAATTGTAGTGTGCAGAGGGAGAGGTCGACGTTCAACATGCCGTGCTCCGTGCTCCAATCAGACAGGAACACTCACGAGCTCGTTGACGCGATAAGCGGGATTCAACGTCACAAGGATCGCACCCACGCTCGCACACGCCCACTGTAACAACGCATACGAGCTGGATGACCCACACCCATCGACTCAGATATGAGACGACGACAACGGGTACCAAAACTGCCAATGAAACGCGCACCTATTGTTACCCATCACCACCGCGACGCGGTCTCCCCTTTTGATGCCCAAGCAAACAAGCCCCCTCGCGAGCGCGTGGATGTGTCTGTAGAATTCCTGAAAGTCCCATGCGAGGTGGGTACCGATGCCCATGTTCGGCGAGGGAGGGCCACCGTGTGCCCTTGGTCGCTCCTCCCTGCACACCAATGCGGGTCTCTCTGCGTGCTTTGCAAGGATCTCATCCCGAAAATAAACTGAAAGTGTCCGTTGTTCGAGCGGAGGTTCTTTCGGTCCCTCGACGGATGAAAGAGTGAGTGATCGAGAGAAACCAGTAGCGCGAGGGTTGACCTTGATCCATGTTGCCCGGCTGATGAGTCGTACAATCATGGTGAATCCTAAACCACGAGTTCATATGTAGTACTTTCTCCGAGCATCGTTATGTACAAGGAGTCCCCGACTCCCACGGTGGGCGGGAGCGCTTTTCTTGCAGCGGGCAATGTATCTGTGGCGTGTCAATGTGCAAGGGGACCGGCGCCCGCGTCGCTACGATAAATATTGCAAGACTTCAATTTAGTATCCAAATAATACATGCACCGAAAAAAGGTAGCAATCACATTGCGATTCAAGCGTACAATGATCGGAATCCATAAACAAAACGTCAAAGGGATCTAAGTATCCAGATATTGTTGGTGGAGGTACCCCACGAAGCACCCTTCCTCTGAATCGCGCTCGCACCCGACCAGCAACTTCGCACCTGTCTTCGTGCGCCGGAAAAAAGTGGTAGATAAGGTAAAGGTAACAAATGCGTAGTAGATATAATAACATGATATTACTCATCGAGTATTGTTGCAATCAACACTATTGTTTGATTCCGAGTATGGTGGTAAGGATGAAGTAGACGAGGAATGCGTGAGCACCTGCCCGGGGAGAGGGAGGTTGCTTGGAGGTTGTTCCCACAGATTCGGGCGAGACACAATGCTGGGTGTCACGGGGCGTGATGAATTGGGCGTGTTTGCCTGAGAGCGGTTGTGTACGAGATGTGCGCGGACGAGGTGGCCTGCTGCGAGGGCACTGAGAAGGGACAACTCCCCAGCCATGACCGAAGCAGCAATGATACGAGCAAGCCGTTGAGCATTCATACCGGGTGTCGTCGGGTGGGCACCTTTGATACCGAGCATCTCCAACACCGCGCCTTGGGGAGCAAGGATAGTACCACCTCCGACAGTGCCGACTTCAATGCAAGGCATGGAAACGGTCATCAAAAGGTCTTCTCCGTCGTTAGTTCTATTCAAACATGAGCGTTTCATAACGCCTTCATATAAACAGCTGCGTACGGTTCCATAAGAGTCATGCAATTTGAGCTTTCAACATTTTGCGCAGGATCCTGACCAGTCGCAAGGAAAATCGCGGTGAGGATATTCGCTGCATGAGCATTGAAACCACCGATTGAGCCAGCCATGGCGCTACCGACGAGGTTCTTTTTCATGTTCAGGTTACACAACGCTTCCACCGTCGTCTTCAAAACGGTCTTGACCACCTTCCCGGGAACGATAGCCTCGGCAACAACACTCTTTCCACGACCTTCAATCCAATTGATGGCGGCAGGCTTCTTGTCCGTGCAGTAGTTGCCAGAGAGCGCAAGGGTGACCATCTCAGGGAAGTGCTGCTGCATCACCTCGAGTGCCTTCTCCGTACCTTTCGAGATCATATTCATACCCATGGCATCACCGGTCTTGGTCGCAAAGCGGACAAAGAGCGTCCGTCCAGCCATAGCAGTCTTGAGTCTCTGTAGCTTAGCGAATCGTGAAGTCGACTCAAAAGCATCCCTAATGATTCCGTATCCTTCGTCGGAGTCTACCCATGCTTTCGCCTCGGCAGCCATCACGACGGAAGGGAAGTCGATCGCAGGACCACGCGTCATCGCATCATTAGTGAGAACCGTCGTGACACCTCCACCTGAGTTGAGTGCCTTACAGCCACGTGACGTAGACGCGACAAGGGTGCCCTCCGCGGTAGCCATTGGAATGTGTACTTGTTCCCCGTCGATAGTGAGAGGCCCAGCGATGCCAAGCGGAATGGGTATGTATCCAACTACATTCTCGCAGCATGCACCGAACACGCGAGAATAGTCATAGTTCGCCATAGGTACGTCAGAATTCTCTAAAGTTCGGGTTGGGGTCGCCCGAGCTAATGAAATCAATGGATGGAGAAACTCGTATGCGGACCACTCACAAATCAAGGCTCTCCGAATCGTCACAGCCCGGTCGAGATCGCCGAGAACTTTCTCCAAAGCATACGCAGCAATCTTCCCGTTCTGCGCGAGGAGGATGACTTCTTCGTCGTTCAGGGTCGACAGTGATACTTGTACTGGACGAGGTCCGTTCTCGAAAATCTCGATGCACTCTTCCAGTGAACGAACAGGAAGGTCCACACGAGGTTCTTTAACGACGAGCGCAGTAGGTTGAGCTCGAAGCTTCATATCTAGCAAGAAGGCAGGAACACCACTGGTCTCCTTGTTAGCGGGGATGGGCACAGGTGCGATGACAGGCTTAGAATCGAGAGGAGTGGATGGAATAGATTCAGGCGTGGTGGCGGCTTCGGAGTCGCCAGGTTTGGACGTGGGAGGACCGACCGCAAACGAAGGTTTGCGCGGTAAAGCGGTGACCTTCACTTGTGGCGTCTCGATTTTTTCATCTACATCTCTGTCCCTCTTGACACCACCAACTGACCTGAATCTGACACTTTGCGGTTGCAGCCCTCTGATAGCACCCTCCGCAATGCCTTTGAGAAGGTAACCATTCAAAACGACACTTGCTGCAAGGACAAATACGATCCATTTTGAGATGACAGGATCGCCGACAAGATTGGTCCAGCCAGACATGAAGTTATCGATGATCTCGCTGGATCTAAAGAGTGCACGGGGACGTGCTGGACCAGGAGGGATGACACTGATGTATATAGGAGGGGCGATTTTGACGAACACGTCGACCGAAGAGGTCGTGATGTTGCCTGAAGTATGGAGTGCCGCTATGGTATCGAGCACGCTGGCAATGGCAGGAGACGTTATATCGACTTTGCGGGATTCGAACTGATAATCATCGAGGGACTGAGTAGCAGTTTTCGATTCGAAGCGGGCAACTGTGGCTGGTGCCAAGGTGGTCGTGAAGTTGAGGATATGTAATGTGAGGAAGGAAACAAGCTAATGCATGTTGTAAGGGATTGTACAGATCAGCCAGCGGGGTGATAGACGTACCAAGAGGAGTTTGAGTCGGGCAACCGGATCTTGCTCCTTCACGTCTGCTGGAGGGCTGTTCCTGTCCCTCAGCATCGATCCCTTGGTACCAAGCAAGGTTTCCGAAAGCTTGCGGCTAAGACTATTGGCTTCCACGGGCTGAGATGGGCGGGCAAGTGCGCTAACGGTACCTTCAGCTGTAAGGTTGTTGGTACTCCGGGATCTAGTCAATACGCGTGCAGTTCTGATTCTGCGGACCTGCGTAACAAAGGAAGTTCTCACGTGAGTAATTGTGACCCTAACCCGAATCCAGGAGAAGACCCAAATTAAGTAAACAAACAAACAAAAGCAACTCACCTCGACCATGATTGTCAACACAGCCGCGTAAAATGTGCTGAATACAAGGCAATCAAGTACTAAAGACAACGCAGCGAGAGCGCAGAACTCCTTGAGACCACCAACTTTGCTTCTAGCGCCCAAAAGAAGAGCAGAAATCTCCAATCCGTAATCGCGAAGGATAAGATTTCCAACCGCTCCCATAGCCTCGAAGACAACCTCACCGGCTGGCTTCATCTGACCCCTCCAGCGACCCTCCTTGACAGGAGTTGTGAGGTGGGAATGATTGAAGACAGCTTTTGCAAGGCGGAGTTGCTTATCAAACCCAACCGTGCAGACGAGGAATGGGAGTGCCTCTGTCAAGCTGATCGGATCAAGAGGTATCTCGAAGTAGTGTGATAGCGGGAGAGCAAGTATGAACGAGAGGACCGCGGACGAAATTACGGCAGTACAGAGCCAGAAGTTGGATCCCAAGGCTCGTGATGCCAAGAACAAGCGAATAAATGACGCATGCATCAAAATATACCCGGCAAGGACGAGAAGAATGTCAAGAGAATCCGCTTTCTGGAATCGAGCAAGTGGTTTAGCACACGATTTGCCCTGGAGTCGAACAGACTGACCTTTGCGAGCTCCCAGAATCGCATGATAAGGGCACGGGCAGCATAAGCGATCCACTTGCCGCTCTTCATTTCGCCGATAGTCTCATCTGAGCGACTCCGTAACCGATACCCGACACCGAATGAATCCGCAGGATAAGAAGTTTTAGTCATGAGGGCGTTGGCGAATTCTTCATGGGCACCTGGGACGAATGACAAGGTGATGGTCTGGGAACCCGAGGCTTGGCTCGACACCTCCGTGAAGCAACGATCTTCCCCAGTCTCTCGGAAGCACACAGCGGAGTATGTTTGGCCAGCGGGGGTGACGAAGACTTCGGAAATGTAATGTGTCAGGTTGCCAATTGATGGTGCGAGGTGCGCCCAAGCTAATGATCTAGTCACAGCCTAACCGTGCGTACTGATCAGTGTTGCTATGATGGTACTGGTTGCCAACTGCGTACCGGATCCACAGCCTTTATGGTGGAAGCTTGGGAAAAAACCAGTTGCTGAAGCTCTAGACTCTGCGTACGTGGGCTGGCTACTCTTTTCAGGTACCATGCTTGGTCGACGACGACCCACTGACTGTCGCGTAGCAAGGCATGAGTTGTGCTGAGTGTGGAAGGGAAGACGGGAGCAATAAAAGTGGAGTATTTGATGGCTGAGAGGACACGGAAATAGGCCAGTGTGCAAACGATGAAGAAAGAGACGATGGTCTCGATTGGATTGTGGACAGCGCGACCCGTGAGGGGCAAAAGAGGGACGCGCATGGCCGGAAGAGTCTAGAGACGGACGTGAGCGAGTGTGTAGGTTATGAAGAACACGGAGTCTGAACCTGTGTGTATGTGTAAGGGACACAGAAGGGGGCTCGCCGTCGTCGTCGTTGTCGTCGTCGAGAAAGAGACGAGAAGGAACCGACCGGCGAATACAATCAGTATGTAACACTCGTTCCACTTTTTAACGCACGAATCGGCTAGCTGTAGTGATCCAGGACCCCGGACACCGGACTTACCGCTTTGGGTTGTCAGACAAGAGCAGCTTCCGGTCATCAGCCAGATCCGAGAGATCCCTACTCCCGGTTGCTCACAAGAGCTTGATTAATCTGCAGTCGGCTCTTTTGTCAATCAACCGTATCTCAGACCTTGCCTCACCTTGTCCTGCTCCGTCGTCGCTCCATGATCGCTCAGGACATTGTCAGATAGGCTGCCAGTGAATCTGATCCATATCTCGATCGCCCATAGTGTGCCTCTGATCCGTTGCTTCCCCATATGCTATCAGTTCCCGTAACACGTCCTATGTAGGTCTCCTGAAACTCCGTCCTCCCCGTCACCATACCTTTTCGTCCACATTCCGTGTGACCCGGCTGGAAATCAGTGTCCGGGTACGGGTTAGTGACCGACACGTTCCTCACATCTACATGTCATTGGGACAAACTCTATTCGGGTTACTCGCAGTGCAATGTACTGCGCATGTTGTATGGCGCCACGTTCTGAACGGATCTGTGGCCAAGAATGGCTAGTTAAACGTTGACCCTTGAGCTAACAATGATAACATAACACCGGTTCCGGATTTGTTCAGCAGCCCGGCGCCAGCATTGACGGCAACGCGGGGGGGCTCCGGGTCCAACCGGACTCAGGTAAGTGCATACCTCCCACAGTGCCACTCGCAATTCAGCCAACCCGGACTCGTGGGATGGTCGTGACGCAGCTGGGCGCTTTCGAGCGCAAGTACACACGTTTGTCACGGCTACAGTTACTAGATATGCTCATGATGCGTATGGTAATAGGGCATATTGCCCCGTAATGGGGAGCTGCACTTGATCCCTCTCCCAGCCAAGGTGCATATGTATAAATCTCAGATAGTGCATCAACTTATGTTTACTCCCAACACTTATGAGCGTGTCCAGTGTATAACCAATTCTTGATCGCAGGTAAATACGTCCGAGTTGGCTATTGTATGATACGCCTAATCCTGACCTACAGATGACTTCCAACGCCGTGAACGCAACGCCACCGCAACGCCAGATGTTATACCTCTACGAAGCATAGTGCGCCGCAAATGGCTTCACCCGAAACCATGCCCTTTCAAATAATTCAACGACGTCCTCCGACAGGGGGCCCCGTTCGCTGAAAATGGAATTGATAACTTGTATTTTCCAGACGCCCTTCATGTGAGACATACCAGTGACTAATGTTCATTTCTAGTTGTTTCACGGATGCGGCGCCGAGAATAACAGCATCGCCTTGTTTAAGGGCACTGTGATGCTGCAGCCAGCGCTGGGAGGCGTCAGGGAGCGTGAGTCCGTGTTCATCCTGTCGAATATATATAAGGAAATAATCATGTTTCAATAATATTGCGTTTACCAGCGCTTCCTTGAGCTCCTTTACTGCCGACAGCATTGGAACATATCGCGATCGTAAAACTGGTGCGAGGTGACATGATTGTGGATCCCATCTCCCCCCTTTCCTCGCAGCCATGTCTTCTTCGCTAAGAATCTTGCCAGCTAGAAGGCCACCACTTATTAAGGGTCAGCACGTGACATTTCAGAAACACATGGATACTAAACGAACGCTAGGGGCGAGTAGGCAAAAAACTTGATTCCAAAGTGTCGTAAGCATGGAAATAATCTATCCATTTGTTCAAGCATCAGTCGTCCGTCTCGATTGCAGCTAAGGCACGTACTCGGCTTCGGCGGTCCGTTCGATAGCATTATATCCGCCCTGATACACAGTGGGTTTCACCCAGCCGTGATAGGTGGCGATACCCACGATCTCGGCAACCTGTTTCAGATATTAATACCTTGTCGTCTACGAGCTTTAGAGCAAATTGTCATCTCACTTGCCAGGAACTGTAGTTGCTCAGGCCGAACTGCTCACTGCGGAGCTAGCTCTAGTCCAGCACACAGCATGCCAAGAGAATATGCTTACAAATGACCTTCTGTGTACAAATCGTTGATGGCTCGCAACGTTGTTTCGATTGGAACCGTGGGATCTGGCGTGTGCAGATACAATGTACGAATTTTATGTTTTTCGAGTGCCGTGAGCGACCTATTCAAGGATTCTCTGATCCCCTTCTCAGAGAAATCACCGCGCTGGACGGGATACACTCTGTTAGGAGCGTGCAAGATGAATCAAGTGATTCAGACTGCGGACGGGTGGGGAAACCAACTTTGTATCAACGACGCAGTTCCCGAGGTCCATCTGGCCCAAAAACTAGAAACTATGAGTGGACGAATGGGTTGACTGTGAGTCATTCAACCTCTTCGGCGGTCCCTCCGCCATAGATGCGGGCAGTGTCGATCGTATTGTAGCCATGCTCTATGTAACAGTTCACGACTGCTTGAGCCTCCTCCACCGTATGAATACGTGAGCCATTCGAGTGTGAACCTTGGACGCCCAACGTGCCCGTACCCTTGGCACCAATTGGATCAGTCAAGTAAGCTACAATCAACGCGAGGAGACGTACAAAAACGGGGGGAATCCGCGCGCACATGATGAAATATCTGGGGGTGAATGTCGCAAGTTCGATGGCGAGTAACAGTGGTTGTTCCGTTTTGTTGAGACCCACGGTGAAGTGCTACCTGAAATTTACCGTAATAGGCCTCTGAATCTGGATAGGGACCATTTTGACTGCAGTCTCCCCGGTTACTGGCCCAATGTGCACGGCTTGACTGTACCCACGCACTAATTGGCGGGCCGCCCCCCGTCCCGGCCTTTCCACGGCCATTCGTTACACGTCCAGAAAACAGGCTCAGCTTCAAGTTCTTCAACATGCCCGGAAAAATGAATAAACATGGTTTGGGGGTATCCCAGGCTATCGTGGGGTCCAGTTCTCTCCTGGCATTCCATCAGTTAGCCAGTGCAGTCCCTCGTCTGTTGGCCATCACAGCGCTAGCATCATAATGAACGCAGTGTACTATCAAGCGGTATGTAAATGCCGTTGTGCGAGTATGCGTTCTCACCGAGGCTGTCATGTAGCCACGCCAGTTTGACATTCGTTTCGTGCCTATTCCAGCAATATCAGATGAGGAGGTTTTGCTCAAAGGTGAGCTAGCTGGTCGATGTGAGACCCATTGAGATGCTAATTGTGCACGTCAGTGACATGTTGTGGTATGTCTGTCCCAATCGTGCATAGCATATTATCTTTATCAATCGGAACTCCAAAAGGTGTCTGCGGAACTGACAGCCATGTCCACGAAGGAGAATTCATCGCAAAATTTCCGGTACGCTCGGTACTTATGGATGTATCCAGACTATCTCATTTGGGGCTGGCAGCTGATACCCGGTCACGAAGTTATCGGTACAATTGCGGCCATCGGTAAGAACGTAAAGGGATTCAGACAGGGTGACCGCTGTGTCGCCGACCCTGGAGTCACTGTGCGTCAAGTTCCCAGGCGTTCGATGCACGATTACAAGTTGGACCGCTGATCGCGACTCTTAGTGTGAACAATGCTTCTACTGTCGACGTGGACAGTCTCTCCTTTGCGAGAATTTCAATGGCCGAGGTGTCACGATGGCTGGTGGATTCGCCGAGTACGTTGTCTTGTGAGTAATCCGCTCCACGGTAAAATGTATGCTCACATAGCTGCAACATTGACCCCAGTGAACCCAAAAAACTGTACAGGATACACAATCTTACGGATGAGGAAGCGACCTTGATTGAGCCTGCGGCTTGCGCCATCCATGGCATGGACAAACTCAACCCCCCTGTCGGCATCGATGCACTTGTCATCGGAGCAGGGCCAACGGGCTTGATCCTTGCACAGCTGCTCAAGTTGAACGGCGCTTCTAGAGTGGTAATTGCCGCAAACAAGGGTGTCAAGACACAGATTGCCAAGGAACTTGGAGCGGCCGACGAGTACATCGAGTTGGATAGGAATGATCCCGCTGCGCAGTGGGAAAGTATCCAAGCAGATAACCCGTACGGGTTCGATGTCGTGGTGGAAGCCACCGGCAACGAAAAAGTAGCCAACAATTCGATCAACTACGTCCGCCGGGGTGGAACACTCATGGTTTACGGTGTTTACTCGAATGATGCCCGTGTACACTGGCCACCCTCGAAGATATTTGGCGACGAAATAAAGGTGAGGCAGTTCTCGTGGCCTCATTCACAAGCGTTACTCAGGATGTCATTAGATCATCGGGTCGTTTGCGCAAACACATTGTTTCCCCCGTGCGGTGGCGTACCTAGACAGCGGAAAAATCAACGTTAAGGGCATGGTGAGTTAGTTGCTCGTAGTACGTGCAGAATTGTCAGCTGATGTTGGAATGAAGGTAACTGACGTGTACAAAATCAGTGAGTATCAACAAGCGTTGGACAAGATGAACAGTAGGGAAGCCCTAAAGGTTGCCGTGAAGCCATAAGACTGCTTGCATGCAAGGTCGCCTCGAGTGCCATGCACTGTATCCTCAGACAGTTGTTGGTTCCGGGAAAGTGCCCTTGAAGGGGGATTAACTACACGATTGTGGAGATAATATTGATCTTGTTTGACCTCAATTGGCAAGATGCACCGATCGGGCTCACTTGCAAGTAACCCTCACCGTATGCACCCGAGTGTGTGTTGGCGCATGTTCGCTTTATTTAATTTACTTGATTACGAAATAAGCGGGCGCCTGGTGTGGCTCCTACTGGCATGAGGCTCGTTGGGCGCCCTCTTGACCTCCCACCTCGACGATGAGCGTAGTTATCGACATGGAAGAACATCCTCTCAGGGGAGAACAATACAGAGAAGATTTCCAAAAAGACGTCTCCGAACTTCCAAAAGTCCCAGCACCAATGTGAGTGGCACCGTCTGGACGGTGTCCTTCCCAACAGAAACTTCACTGCCACTCGAACAGATACCGGCATGCCGCCCCCTCAGCGCCGTGGCCGTGGATGGATTTTGATGCTGATCCCAGCGAAGTCTGTCTTCTTCCGCCAGGCGAACTCGGTCCAGACTCAGAATGGAGTCATTACCCCCAAAGTCTGTTCGGAAACTGGACGCACGACCAGGTTGATAGATGCGGTATTCTAAAAATCAAGCCTCATGGGACCTGTAGGGTGCACAAGGTAGATGTATTTAATGATGGCTCCTTCGACAGAAGTGACAAGGATCGTACCGTCGACATCGAGGCTCCGAGAGCGTACTGGGATCGTCTGGAGACCCCCGTGAGTAGCGTCTATGTTCTGTGTCTTCAAGCGAGCCGAGCAACTTGGAACAGCCTCCCTCACATGTTCGGGTGCGAGCGTTGTTTGTCGAAAATATGACGGTGCCAATTCTCCAAATCTTGGGCACCAGGTGAGTGACCGGCATCACATACGTGCGGTGCGGCAGCGGTCTCAATTCAGCCAGATACACTGTTGAGCCTTTCTTCTTTGCATCTTCTGCAAATTGGATCCCGTCAAGGTATCAAGAAGACCCAAAACGTAATGGGGACCGTAAGTAGACCCGACCTCCTGTCTGTAGTTCGCTCACATCTTCTAGATATCACTGTCGTCCTCCCATTTATCCGTACCATGAAAAAGCAAAAGCCGATTGTACGGGCAGAGCCAGTCAGAGCCGCAGACTTTGATTTCGATCACTCGGAAGCGCTGGAAGAGGAATCGCTTCCCTACAAGAGTACGTCTCTATCAGGTAGTTTCTACAGTCTTTCAACTTGCATCCACAGATGAGAAACAAATCATTGATACTCAAGCATCACTCCCCCTTCCTGGTAGGTGTCCCTCTCCATACCGACCACATACTCTAATCCCCATATCTGAAGACAACAAATTTCTCCTCCAAGACCTGCTCGCTATCCATATGTACCGCACCTCAACAACCAGTACAATCATTTCTTATCACCCCAGCTCAAAGTTACAAAGAACTTCTGCGAGGCGCCTCCAATCTCTCGTGCAAAGGACAGGCGACAGCGTTTATTGGTCAAAAATATTTGAAAGGTCCAAGGATCCAACCTTTCTCTTCCTTGCGATTCTCTGGTATGCCCTGTATGCGTGGGATGAGGCATTCGAGGTGCTATATAGCTATATAAATGCTCTAGTAGGCAATTCCACTTCCCGGGCTTTTTGTTTCTCCGTTGACGCCTCTGTAGGAATCCAGAGTCCTTGAGGAGGACAATATAGAACTTACGCAAGAGTTGCACAAGTTGCAAGCACATCTTCTGTACTATCAGCAGCTCCTTCGGGACTTCCGGGTGTCTGTCAAGTTCGTCAGAGACACGCCAAATCCAGCGATGATCGATCTCGAGAGCAATCTTGACGAACGTAACGCTTCTGCAGATCTCCTGCGCAAAGAAGCCAACAATCTCATGTCTGAGATTGATAGATTAACTGGACAGAGGCTAATGTTGTCCGACCGACTTCAAAATGTCATTAACCTGGTTCGCGTTTGATGTCCTTTCTCATATTCTCCGCACTCCTCACACCTTCTCCAGGCGTTTGCAACTGTTAGTATCACGGATAGCAAAGCTATGCAGAACTTGGCAGAGACCACGATGGTGGACTCCGCTGCTATGAAGCAGGTTTGTTTGATTCTTTTCCGTCTCGTCTCCAATATACTCAAGTACGTCAGATCGCCTATCTTACGATGATATTCCTCCCAGCGAGTTTTCTATCGGTAGGTTGTCAACACGGCCAACTTATCTACACGACTCAGCCTCGAACAGAACGTATTTAGTATGAACGTCCATGAGATCAACCCTTCCACAATAGGAACCCTCGACCACTATGTTGAGGTCACTATCGGGCTCACTCTCTTGACCTCGTGGACAGCGATAGCACTCCAGCGAGACAGCAACTTCCACCCGAAAGACCCTAAATTTGTGGGACAAATCGTGGGACGAGCCTTGTGGCCCGTGTTCTATGTGTACAACCTGATATCTACTCTCATCGAAAGGGGGTTTAAACCTGACAAGGCTCAACCTCCTTCCCGAATCCGACCATCTGTAAGTGTGTTTCAGATATATTTCATGATGAAAGAGCTTGATGTTATGATCGCATCTAGTCCGTCAGTAATACTGTACGACGTTAGCATTTTATTTCGCTGATGCAAGGGCCATTAAATGAGCTATTACTCTTCAGTAGTTGACCTAATACGATATATGACGGTCGATATATCTCGTATGGGGTCGGCCTTCGGTAGCAATAACACATTTTGCTGCAGTTTTTGAGTGTCCGTTAACTATGCAAAATATATAAATATAATCGCTGAAATTAGTAGCTGAAGTTGGTGTCCCCGGGCTGTGCTCATACATACCCGCACCGTAGTACAGGTTTGTCAGTCGGCTGGCTTTTTTTCTGGTTCCTTGTTTAATGTCCTATAGGGTAGTTGGCTGTTGATCATGGCGTCTAGCAGAATCGTGCTTACGAATACTGATAGCTGTCGAACCTGTTGCTGGATTCTTGTCAGACTAACTTTGGAAGCCGTCGAGGCCTGGCAGTGCAGCCCATTTATCAACCCGTTCTCAAGGCCCATGATGGGCATCGGCGGCCAGCTTCATTGGCTGATGAGTCAATTGGAGCGTGTGTCATGGAATGTCACACGTGCATTCCACGAAGAAAGTTCTTTCGAAGGTGTGTACTTTTATTCTGACTCCGGGTTTCTGATGGAAACAGGCAAGCTGCTGGGTTAATCCAATGGCAAGCAACGCCGCAGCTATAAGGCGGGTTGCCGAAAGCGCATTTTTGAAAGCGTGCATTTAGCGTTTCATCCATTGACCCACAACCACCATCAATGAGCACGACGGCCGTCCATAGTCCTCCTACCAACGGGGAACCACATAGACGACATTTCCAGAGGGATGTCTACGATTTTCCCAAGGTCCCAGCGCCGGTGTAAGTAATTGACTGGCGACGTTTGTGGCCCAGATACTCAGCGTATTTTTTTTGCTGCTTTTCGAGCAGATACCGCCACGCAGCGCCGTCGGCACCGTGGCCATGGATGAGCTTTGATGTCGACGCCAGCAAGGACCACCCTATCCCACCAGGACTCACAGATGAGCCCGAGTGGAGTCAATACCCCCAAAGCCTTTTCGGAAACTGGACGGACGGCCAAGTGAACAGGAGTCAGATGTTGACTAAATGCAGCAATTGCGAGTCATCCACCGTATACACGGTTGGTGTATTCGACGATGGGAACTTTGACCAGCAAGTAGAAGCACGGACCGTTCATAAAGATGACGTGGCGAGTTTAAGGGCGTACTGGAATCATCTTGCAATACATGTAAGTAGCATACATATTGCATGTTCAGAGGCTGAGGCGGGTTGTGGTAGGCACCCTCGAACATCCGAGTACAAGCATTTTTTGTTGAGGACATGACGTTACCCGTCCTCCAGATGCTAGGAACAAGGTGTGTAACCGTTTACATTGTACTGTGCAATTGCAGCCTCACTCCAGCCAGATATAATGTCGAACCTTTCTTCTTTGCGTCCTCCGCGAATTGGATCCCATCTAGGTACCAGGAAGACCCCAAAGCGCTGGAGGACCGTGAGTAGACGCAACCCTGTGCTCTATTAGTATTATACTGCTCATCTTTCTAGACATCACTGTCATCCTTCCCTTCATACGTACATTCAATAATAAACGACTGATCACGAGGGCCAAACCATGGAGGCTACTGACCTTTACTTCAACTGAATCGCAATCCTTGGGGGGGTGGGAAGGGCCGCTCCCGTATGCGGGTACGTTTACGCCTTTCCTTCCCTACCTTCGTACGACTCGCACCACTTGCAGGGGGGGAACAAACGACTGACACCCAAGCACCGCTTGCTCTCCCAGGCAAGTATACCTCCTTGAAATTTGGGTCGAACAGATACCAATTCCGATGTGTGCGACAGGGAACAAAATTCTGTTTCAAGATCTACTGTCGCTCCATATGGTCCGTAACACGAGAACGAGTACGATTATTTCCTATCACTCTAGCATGCAAGGAACTTCTGCGAAGCGCCTGGAGTCTCTCGTGCGAAGGACGGGCGATAGCATATACTGGTCAAATATTTTCAAGAGATCCAAAGATCCGACTTTCCACCTTCTTGCGATTCTTTGGTACGCACTCTATGCGTGGGACGAGGCGTTCGAAGTTCTATTTCGCTATATCAATGCTCTTGTAAGTAAGTTTCGCTTGGTGAGCCTCGCATTTGTTTAAACGCCCTTGGCAGGAGTACGATGTCCTGCAGTTCAACAACATCAAACTCACGCAAGAGTTGCACAAACTACAAGCACATCTCTTGAACTATCAGCAACTCCTTCGAGAGTTCCTCCGATCGATTGAATTCGTAAGGGACACACTTAACCCAGCGATGAATGTACCCTCGATCTCCGAAGCGGAACGTGAAGACTCTGCAAAGCTCTTGCGTACTGAGACGCATAATCTTATAACTGAAATCCAGAGGTTGACTCGACAGAGGGAGATGCTGTCTGACAGACTAGATAATGCTATTCACTTGGTTCGAATATTATCACTTTTTTTTTTTGCTGCGCTGTTGACGTGTTCTGGCTAGGCATTCGCGACTGTGGAAATACAAGAGAGCAAGGCTACGCGGACGTTGGCAGAAATAACGATGAAAGATTCCGCTGCTATGAAACAGGTGCGGTGATTCTGTTTTTTTCGTCCAGTAGTTAACTTACGTTCGTGCAATAGATTGCCTACCTCTCAATGGTCTTCCTTCCAGCAGCATACCTAGCTGTAGGTCGTCAATCTCACCCTGCTTGCGAAACTCATTTCTTCGGCAGAACGTATTCAGTATGAATGTCCGCGAGATCAACCCCCCTACCACGGGGACGCTCGCCCACTATATTGTGGCAGCTGTTAGTCTCACTGTGTTTACCTCGTGGTTAGCGATCGCCTTGCAGAAAGACAGCTCCTTCCACCCAAGGGACAGCGATGTCTTGCACCGAACGTTGTGGCCCTTGTTCTACGTGTATGGTGCTCTATCCACCCAAAGCAAAAGGCGGTGACATGCGCCTGCCGATCACCGCTCCCCTTTCGGCATGCCACCTTGTTAAGTTTCTGATGAACAAGTTCAGAACAGCGTTCATAGAGAATAGTGGCGTTGTGACGCTTTCGGGCTGTTTTTTTCCAGGAATCCGCCCACGGGGATCGTTATGCAGTACTATTTAGGAATTTTATATCACGACTCATGGGATGTGGACCCGGAGTTATTCGTGCACTGCAGTAGTGAAGATTTGTTCTGATCACATATATATTAGCACTGCCAGGCCTTTACGTCATTTGCTACTTATCTCGACAAATTGATAAGCTGTGCAATAGGCTAGATAACCCATGTGAACCTGACAACCGTTACGGAATGTTAAATGTTCCACGGTCAACCCAATACGTGTCGCCTGCGCGTGGCCTGTCTACAACACCTTGAACTTCCTCTTCTCCCGTAGCGCCTATAACGTTCAGGCCTGGAGAAGATGCTGAGCTTTTTGTCCAGCTTGCTTGTCATCGTTTCCCTA
>JBBPUO010000090.1:7706-20157 GCA_038094755.1 Caloboletus firmus | reverse complement strand
CCATGTCAGGCCAGACACAACACTTCCCTTTCGGAAGCTGCGTTTAGGTGGTTGCAACATCACAGCAAGCTCAACCCAACGGCCGGAGACTGTATTCTGATCGGCGCGAGTAATCCCGTCCAGTTGGAATCTAACCTGAAGGAGAGGTAGGCCCCTTTGTGCCTTTCATTGCAGAATGTCCTGACTTGGGCATAGTAATGGAGGTCCTCTCACCGAAGAGATCGTCAAGTTATTGGACAGTACCTGGTTGAAAGTGAAGCCGACTTCGCGTGAATACTTTTTATAGTGGTTACCCGGGCTTAAAACCTACAATCCCATTGAATGAGTGAAACTAGATCTAGTTATATGTCGAGAAACTTAGAGTTGTCAACACAGGAGCCTAGTCGGTGTGAAAGTCTATGCCAATAACATGAAACTCTTCATTTGGAGGACTCAAAAAAGGATGACAAGAGGGAGATTCGAACTCCCGCCTCCATACGGAGATGAGAAACCCGCTTAAGCAGGCAAGCTTATATAAGCTTGAGTCACACGCCTTGGACCGCTCGGCCATCTTGCCCTATTTGAGTCTGCCCTTTGCCATTGCAAGTGCATTCGAAGTGTTCAACTTGCTCCCAATAAGGTGTAGCATCGTACAATGTCGGGGCACTGGTCCGTAGGCAGGACTTCCACTGTTGCCTAACTTCAAAGCGGATTTAATGATGTGATGGTTGAAACAAAAAATTATCAAATTATTTAATTTATTAAGGCGTATGTTAGGCAAGTGAAATGTATTATCAATGGCAGTCACTGACCCAGTGTTTCAGATTATTGTGATGCGTTCTTGATCTAAAAATGTCTCAGTACCAGATAATTTACAAGTTCCGACCAACAGCTAGCTGTCCAGCTTCGACGGATATCCTTTACGGACTTTGCAAATCCATGAACATTTAATATCACAGGGACAGCCCGGTCGACCCACTCACCAGAAACCAAAAGACAGAACGGATGCGGAATATCATATATCCAGGGGTCTGCTTATCTTATCAAGCATCCATATGCTCGCAAGGGACTAGGGATGACCAGACTGCGACGTCCAACCAGCAAGCATAACGGGTGCGTGCTAAAAATCCCATTCGTCATTGCGAGGAAGAGCGACGCATCATGATTGCCCCACTCATCGTCACCTGGATGCCAAGCCCCGAAGGTAGTTTTTGTCTTGTTTTTTTTTTCACGGTCCGGTTCCCTAGAAACCGATGGGGGAAAGGCGGGGCGGGGCAAGCTGAGTATGTCGTAGCCCCAGTCCCAAATCCAGTCTCCTCTGGTGGTCGACTCGCGTCAGACGGCGCTCCGACGGGCGACGTCGCACGTCAAACCTTGAAGGCCTTGACTTTGGACTTAGCGATTCGGCGGCTGCAGGACGCTGGTGTTTCGTGACAGACGATTTGGACGACTCCATCAAGGCTTTTGGTTAGAATTTCGAGCCACCCAGGTCACCAGGCATTCGTCCAGTCTGTGTTTTTTTTAGAGGTATGGCATACGAACAGTGATTTCAGAGAGTAATAGCATTTGGCGGATTTGACAAAGATGAGCGAATAAAGATATATGGTCAGGTACCGAGCGGGAAGCTGTGAGACAATAAAGTGGGTAGGCAAGCGACAAAGCGTCACCAAGCAGGGAACCAATACTCGGAGAAATTATCACTGACCAGTATCCATGCAAGACCAATACGTAACACCTCAAGTGAGGGGGAAAGACGGGCTGCATAGACTCATTGATCTTGGCTGTGTTGTGTGGGTGCGCGGGAGGTAGCACGGTGTGATTAGTAGGTTAATACAAGTGCAAGTATGGGAAAACAGTGGGGGACGGGAGGGAATATGAGGGAACGCACGACGAAAAACGATTGCTCGCTAGCAAAAAAAAGAAAAAAGGAAATCCGCCGATGTGAAACTACGAAAACAAGATCGACAGAAAGACTCACCTGGCGAAACCAAAACAACAGGAACCAGGGCGTCGATCAGTTAGAGGCACAAACTTCAAACCCAGCCATGTGAGGCTCATGCTCGGTGCCATACGCAGATTTGGATACAGGATCCGGTGGGGAATGTAGCAAGACAGGACGACCCCGCACGACGAAACACGCGTGATGACGGAGTCGGCAAATCTCGGGGGGGGGGGGGAATACAGAATGATTCCGAAATGCGGGATGGTCTCAGATCCGTATGGGTGCCGCCAGCCTGGCGGTCAGAGTGTGGGGTGGGACGCGAACAGGGCTGAGAAAACGAGACGGATTCAAGTGGGGAAAGAGAACGGGGAGAACACATTTTCAGGGGTATATGTTTTCTTCGAGGGATCTTTACAACAGTACTTGTTTGACTATTGCCGTGCTTACTAGATACAGGCTAGAACTCTAATTTCATAGTACCCAATGATCAACACAATGTTCCTCGTGACGGCGCGTACAGGAAGCTCATGAGTGCATTAAAGTCATCGCATACATGAAAGGCATAAACAAGACGATGTGACACCCGCCCTTCCGTACAAACCATCCTACATCCGGTGCATCGTCATCAGAAACCCTTGCAAAGAAGAAAACATTCAGTGGCTCCAAAGTCAACCGGCAACAACGACGGATCTAGATGCCCGAGTTGACACTCGACGTGAGCAACGCATTATCTCCATTCATGCTTTCGTTATGCTGGGCGTCCGAGTCCATGGTTGAGCAAACCCTTTGGCTGATCCAACTCAGTCCCCAAGCGCCAGCACGTGTCATTATCCAGATTGCTATTCGTACTCCAGGTATGAGTCGTACCACGTCACGAAAGTCCCAAATGTCTCGGTGATACGTGATCTGACCCTGTTCGTTAAAACTGAGTCGTGTCATGACGGGGAGTTGGAAATAAAGCGGCGACGGCACGGAAATGAGCGTTCCAGGTATCGGGAGAGATGGGGATGCTGGAACGGAGAGAGACAACTGGGAATCAGCGGGAGAAGTGGGTGGGCGGCGTAACATTAAGGTTTGGGGTATCTTGTATGTGGTATGAAGGTCGGGAAAGAAGAGGATGTTGAGGGTGTACTCGACGAAGCTCTTCTTGTGACCCTCTAGAATAACGTGTGTGAATGGCAGCGGTAACATTGGGAATTAAAAACACGCACCAAAACTCTCCGTTTCGCTGAGATCGTCTACTTCTGCCCAGACGCGGATTGCCTTGAACCAAGGATCTTCGCCGCATTTAGTTAGTGGACGGACCCTCAAAAGGGCGTGGACAATAGACAATGGCCGAGGAACATCAACGGCACAGCAGCGATGGCTGAGAGAGTGAATGTCGGAGATGAGCGCGCGAGATGTGGCAGTTATCAGCGGGTTCTCGTATCTAGGGGTCGTGCATTATCGTTCAATAGGAGTTATGGCCTAGCGCCAGCTGAGATACTCACACTGTCTTATCTCGTCAGGTAATCTCCGGTTGTTAAGTGGAGAAGCACGTGCCTGCGCGAGAGTCATAAAAAAACTCACAAGTACCGAGGAAACTGGGGAAAGCAGCATCGTGCCCGCGAACTTCGACTGTGGTCGAGTTTCTTTGGATGATGGACAACTCCCCTATTGAAGGAGATTTGTGTATCATCAGCCGAGTTGAGATGGTGTTCTGTACCGCCAACGCAGATGGTTCAAGTGAACTAGGGGCTATGGGCATGGATGTGCGCAAGGTTGTTCTTCTGTGTCGTGAGCAAAAGGTCAAGGTCGTATGGCGAGCTGGTGTTCCAATTGATGAAGCTGGCTAGAAACAAGTAAACGACGACACCGTTCAGTTGAAAGCTGGGTTCGGAGGAAGACCAAGGCTCACGCAGCAGACAATGACTACAAGATCCACCAATTTGAAATTACCTTTACATATCTGGTACATACTTCTGACTGAGTGCACATTTTGTGGAGGGTATTGTATTGCTGGTTGAAATACTAGATCAATGCTATGCCTATATTCACACACCCTTGTATTCACAACCCAGTCAGCCGTTTCTTCGACGATTGATCATAATCGATCGTCACAGATTGTTCTACGTGCACTCGGACATCCAGCTCCATCTCGCGAGGCGGACTCGGCGCATACTCCACGTCGAGTGGAGTTTTCTGCATTTCGCATGGCGAACGTAACGCAGACACAACGGAATGCACAGGATGAATCGGATGGGTGAGTATAATGTTCTCGAATCGCGCCACCTCCGCAGGTTCAGAGAGTTCTGGAGAAAGGTAGTGTGAGCCATACTTGGAAGGTACTATCTTGGGAATCGGAGGGAAAACAACATACCTCTTAGATGAAGCAAGATCCGTTGACTCATTATCCAGGTGACCGCGTAACCCAATGACGCGCTAATTTGATAATGATGAAGCGTGGCAACAATGAGGCTATAGTTATACCTACCCTGCGGACTGATACCGGGTTACGGTAAGAATTCGCTACGCAGTTTGGTCGGAAAATGACGCCACTCACCTGCACAGCTTGATCACTCGCCCGATACAGGATCAGATTGAAGACATTGACACCTTCAGAGTGTTTTCAGCACAGGAAAGGCATCAAGGTGAGCAACCCCACATGTCAAAACCAGGAAATACCCGAGTCCATCATAAATCATCCTGTCAGGGACGTGAATATTGTGCCGCGTGTGGTGTCCAGACCAACAATGCTTACGTTCTGATCAAGCGAGAAAATCTACGATCAAAGCGGAGGCAAATTGAGCGCCTGTTGGACAAAGACGGGTAAACCAAGACTGACCTCCCATTAATTGAATTATATCGCACGAGGTAAAATGTAGAGATGGTTAAAGCTCCGGTGTCCCAAAACATTGCTATGAGATAGTACGCCCATGCGCTTGGATGCGTGCTATCATTTCCCGGAGTGCAGCTTGATGGCCGTTTAATAGCTGCTAAAATTGCCACGTGACATAAACTCACTTTCCCTAGGGTCACGAGGCGCGCAATATTAGTTGCGCGTGCATGATATAGCATCCATGCATGCGACTCACGTTGTCCAAGACCGCTGATAAATACTTCAACAATCTCCATTTAGTATGGAACAATGGAAGCACTCACGTATACGATTGTACATATTGGTAAACCACTCAAGCTGTGCAAGAGTGTTCTGTCAACGGAGAAAGCCGCGGATCCAGGTAAAGGACTGACTGCTGTCGTAACGACAAAGGCTATGGCGAGCACGACGCCAACATTGTTTTGTCTCCGAGCAATGTTGAATGTTCTTTTCAAGATGTTAAACAAGCCGAAAGAGAACAAGATCTACATACCTGACACCCAGAATAACTTGTGAGATCATAGTTTGCAACACTGAAAACGCATTAATAGGCAGAGCTGTGCGAATGCGTAGACCGGACGAACCTTTGAAGACAGGTGCGACTAGATAGTAATGTTTACATGATTCGACAGTGAACGACGTGGCGAGGACGCCATAATTGCTGACGACCATAACGAGGATGCTAACATAGCTGCCGCCCGATCAGACAAGTGAAACAAGATCCGAAGGACAAGGAAACTCACCGAATGAGAACGAAAAGAACGCAACCCAGGCTAAACCACACAGAAAGTCAATTGTCGATGATGACCAACCGATGAGATGGAATACCTCGGGCGGAAGATATCAGATTGACTTTTATAAAACCGCAGCTCAGCGGGTAGTGTGATCAGATAGCTGTGCGTGGATTAGTAACAGAGGACTGACGATCTCTGAATCGGAGACGCACTCATAAGCGGCGATGGAGAGCGAGGCGACTCGCAGGTACTTTTCAGTCTCTGTCCCGACAACACTCATTCGGAGGTACTGGAGAGAGAAAGCTGAAATTCAAAATGAAATGGTAAGAAGTGTGGGCTTTTTATAAGCATTTCCGTGCACTCCTCCCGATGCTGACAACCTGTTTGGTGCCGTTAGGTGAGTAACTGTTAGCCAAGCTTAATAAAGTCCCCGGATGGCTGGCGTGACACACCTCGAATGGAAAGCGGGTAAAGTAAGGCACCAGCATTATCTCGTTGGATGGAAGGTGTTAATTTTGAATATAGTCCAATGAAGTGACTGACCAGGTCCATAATATAATATAAAATTCATGTAGTCGGGACTTGTTCCGCATGATCGCGGACACTTGGATGTGTGTCCGCATTTGGACGGTCTCATCTGAGTTTCAAATCATGTGGCGCATGCCACGATGCTGTGTAACGTTAACCCGTGACGCGATAATTGGAGGGCGGCTGCTAAAATTCAAGGCGATGATCTGATTGGCTGTACCCGTATTCTCATTTCAAACTCGAGCAGCTCTGCCAGATTGCGTGATACGCCCAGCTCTCCGACGGATGTCCGACGTCGCGCTGGCTAGTATTTGCCATCGCGCATGCCCCCATGTCGATTCCCCATGTTGCAATATCATGACACTACATGTAGATAGAGATCATTCTTCGATCCGCTCTAGCTCCTAACCACCACTCCGCCCCGCAGCTTTGATTACTCTCCCATTTCCCAGCACAGGCAAGCATTTCCGCGCACCAGGCGAACCTGGCCCTGGTAGAAATGCAGCGCCGACGAGCCAAGCCAAATATAGGCCCACCAATTCATCAGACACTGTGGATGTCGTAGCAGGATTTTGATCTTGCATCAACAACGAAGCTGTGTTTGCATCGTCTAGTTCAGGCCCCTTTGTGCTCGTCGGAAGGTCGTCAAGGACAAAGTGGAGCAGAGGGAACAACGCGTTGTCTTGCACCTCCATAACATGCTTCTCTAGTTCCCGTCTCCAGACCAGGTATTCACATTGTCGCGTCGAGAAGCCGTACTCTGCGAGCGACGAGAGCAAGTCATTGAATGTCCGAAGTGGGTTAGCCGCAATATGTAGTACCGCCTGTGCGGCATTCGGTAGTGGCGCAACCGCAGCGAGCGCTGTGCATCGTGCAACATGGTCCACGGGTACCATATTCACAGTGTTGTTGATATCAGGGACGAGCCCAAGTTGTACGCACCCCTTGACCATCCGCCATATGAAATCATCTGTATTGGTTACTGACAAGCAGGTCAGCAGCAAATTAATCGTCCGGCCACGAAGGACGCGTACCCGCTGTTTTTGAATCTCCGACGACATACCCGGGCCGCACAATATGTCCTTTGAGCCCCCGCTTCCCCGCTTCGAGTAACAGCTTTTCAGAGACCCATTTGCTTTGTCCATAACCGGTCTTGAGACCAGTCCTCGCGCCTTCAAGGTCATCATCTTCGGGTATACCCCTGCGCTCGCTGCGCATGTGCGACAACGAATCAGAGAGTCGAACATAGTGCTCGGTATCGATAGCCGATGTCGAAGAAACAAAAACAAGAAGCTTCTGCTTCGTCGTCGAAGCGAGTTCAACAGCTGTCAAAGTCCCAATCACGTTTGGGGATCGGAGTCTCTCGTACGGATAAACCCAGTGGACCTGTGCATGGATATCTTTTGAGTTCAAGCACCCAACAAGAACTCAACAGGGACAAACCAAAGCGCCATTGTGCAATACTACATCAGCTTCCGCTGCGATCTGAGCCCAGGTACTTTCGTTCATGTCGAAACGATCTTTCCCGAGGTCCCCGATGACTACTTCAAGCCTCCCGGAGAGTACCCATTCCTCGTCCCAGACACCGCGATCGGTCGATCCTCCCTTCAATCGTTCAAGCCCATTTTCAACTGAAGGAGAACGAACGAGACAGATGACTTTCTGTACCCTCTGTTGACGTTGGAGCAGATCACGAAGGACGAATGCACCGAGATACCCGGTGGCGCCTGTGAGGAACACAGTCAAGGCGTTGGTGTAAAAGTCGGTGGGTAACGGCGGGTAGGAATCGCGTAGGCGGGAAACTAAATGCTCGAAATCTTGGCCATATTCAACAGCAACGGGCGCGAATTTTCTCTGCGCGCCATCGGCCGTGTGTGCTGGGGTAGGCGGAGTAGAATTCAAGTCTTGAGGGGCAATACCAAAATCTGGGTCACGCAAAGTATCGATGGCGGCTGCCAAACCGCTGATGGTTGGTTGGGCAAAAATGAGGCCCAAAGGCGCCTCGACGACGAATACCTTTCGTATCTCGAAGATGAGGCGGGTTGCCAAGATCGAGTGTCCTCCGAGATCGAAGAAACTCTCGTCTAATGGTATTGTCTCTGGTGGGTTTGGCAACACATCTGCCCATATTGAACATAATTTTTCCTCTGTGGGATTGATGGCCCTTTTTTCGGTGCCGTCGGAGGGAGCTTTGTTTTCGGCATGGGTGACATGGGCCTGAGCTGTATCTGGGAAAGGAAGCGCGGGCTTGTCTATTTTGCCGTTGGGATTGAGTGGCATGCGACGAAGAGGAACGAACACTGGTCGAGTACAAAAAGTCAGCCAGGAGACCAGTATGACCGAGTATCCACGCACGCGTAGGGACGCTGTAACTAGGCAATTTTTTCTTGAGATGCTCTCTGATGTCTTTGATGAGCCGTCTAAATTTCGGTATGCTCTTGACGCCGTCAGCCTCTTCGCCATCACTGAACTCGCTTGTGAACCCATTCAAGAGTGCGCCCTCTAGCGGCACGAAGTAGCTGACAAGTATCTTTTCTTCGTCCTTGTCTCTCCGTACGAGCGTCACGTTCTCGCGAACAAGTGGGTGTTGGCTCATTAAGGTGTCGATCTCGCCAAGCTCGATTCGGAAACCACGTATCTTGACTTGATCATCCGCGCGTCCTGTGCACTCAACGCGACCATCGGGAAGATAGCGCCCGAGATCGCCAGACTTATACATCCGATCACGGATACCTTTCCAGTGCCGTGACTCAGGCCCAGCGAGACCCTGTAGTGGGTGTAGTATCGTGTCCTTCCATGGCAGTGACGACGAGGCAAACCAATTTGAGACGAACTTTTCGGCAGACGCCTCAGAGTCAAGATACCCTTCTGCCAAGCCACCTGAGCGTACATAAATCTCCCCGACTTCACCGACTGCGCACGGGACGGTTTTGTCGGATCGATTGACAACAAGGAGTTGGACATCGGCCATCCCTTCGCCAGCGGGCATGATGTCTTTTTGGGTAGCAAGGAAAGTCGGATCTACAGACACAGGTGGAATGGAAAAGTAGGAGACTGCACGCTGTGTTTCGGTAGTTCCGTACATGTTAATAATATAGACATTTGCAGCAAGGGACTGGAGCCGGATACAATCACGTTTGGTGAGAACGTCGCCGACGAAGAAGGCACTGCGAAGAGAGGGAATTTGCCGAGTAGCCTGCGCAGAAAGAAGTTGACCCATTGCGGGGGTGAGGTGAGTAACGGTGACCTTGTTAGTATCCATCCACTTTGCGAGCTGGCCAGGTGTCCCAATGTCTTCTGCGGTAGGAACGTAGAGCTCGGCGCCGAAGAACAGGGGTGTGAAGACTAACAGAGAGATGAGAAGACAGAGTCATTGCGGAACATTTGATACTCACTATCTCGCTGGATTGGGTCATGAGCAATACCACTTAGCATGGTAAACTTGGAGAATTCGCCCAGCGAAAATCTCTCACCCATCCAAGGGAAGAAATGGGTCAAACTGTGGTGACGCCCCCGGACCCCTTTCGGGATGCCGGTGCTGCCACTTGTGAAGGACAAAGTGCCGATACTATCAGGTCCGAGGATGACATTCGGATCAGTTTCTGAAAGGTGGTAACGCGACTTGAGTACGTTGATCCCATTGACAATTCCGCCAAGAATTCCGCCAGTTGGTGAAAACTCGAGTGCGGGAACTTCGACACGAATCTTGAGGTTATTTGAGAGAAACTCTCGAACGCTAGGCCCGATCCTTCCTGCCCCAGCCAGAACAATCAGTCCACGAGGCTGAGCAACTTGTAAGTATATCTGTTGCCGCGACGGAGGATATGCAGGATCTGAGGGAGCGTGTGAATTACGCGCTCGGCATCGGGAACACGAAGAACAGCACACCAATGACAGAAAATGTAGCGCCGGCTTTGAGGACTGCCATGACCGCAACGACGAGCTCCACACTCCGATACGCGTAGATCATCACAACTTCTTCTCGTCTGATACCTCCTTGAAGAAGGTGATGTGCCAGGATATTCGATGCTCTCCTGATGTCACTGTACGTGTAGGTGCGTACATCTTGTCTTCCATCGGGAGTTGTGGAGGAAAGGCTCTGGACCACGCATGACCGGTCTGGCCAGCGGATCGCGTTGTGCGAGAAAACGTCCGTTATCGCCCCTTTCCAATCACACCAATGAAGATCTGCAGTTGGGCCGGGCAGATGGGCCCTTTGACCGTTGGTCAACAGAGGCACTGATCCTACGAGGGCGGCGGGGTTTGCAGAGACCTTTCGCAGTAGCGCCGATAGTTGATCAACGATGAAAGAAATGCGGACGGGGCTAAAGAGTAGAGAATTGTAGAGGATGCGGAGTGCTATGCGGGGAGCAAGGGAAGAACGAGTCGTTGCGGGGGGTCGCGTGACGAAGATGGTGAGATCGGATGTCAAACTAGTTGAACGGATGAAGTTTTCGCGAGGTTGGTCAGTCTCGTCAAAGAAACGAACACGAAAGAGTGGGCGAGTGTTTTCCACTGTGTCTTCCTTGTCCTTGCGGAGGGCGTGGACAATGGTTTCGTAGGGGAGTACATCAGCCTCTGCCTCCTTTTCGACATGTTGGACGCGCCGGACGATGGCCCAGAAAGTATCAGATGGACCGACAGCCAACCGCAGGACCAGAGGTGCACTGGCCGCAGCAGACGAAGAACCGATCACGATGTCGGTGTCACCGGTGTAACGATGCAATAATACTGTAAAAGCGGCGAGGAGGAGGTGGAACGCGGAAGGACTGCTGTCTGTCTTTTGCACATCGTCATCTTCTGCGTCGCCGTCCTCCGATTGGAGAGCAAGTTTCAGCAAGGCAAGGGATGTCTGTTCGGGAAGATCGGCAGTGTGGGCAGCTTCGATGAGTTTGTTGATCCCGGCTGGTCTCGGGTAATCAGTGGGCAGGGACATCGACGGGAGGTTTTGCAGCCTCGCCAGTACTCTGGAAAGTGCATCGACTGCCATCGCGTTGGATACCGGGGTTGAGCAAGGGAAGGGCTAATGTCGCGAGTCTTACTGATGGCTCGACGTGACCATGATTACAGACATGTCAAGTGAGCTATAAACAACTAACCTAATCTGCTCAGACAAGTCCAAGCCTCAGCGCCAACTGGTTCGGCTGATAATACCGTAGTAATTCATCGCAATGATCAACTGGATGTACACAGTCCGTATACCCTCAGACGATACGCTCCGATAGAGCGTACCCAGCTGCCATATGGATTGTACGTTCGAGAGTACAATGCGAACTTGCGGAAACTGGAACTTGTTCTGTAATGGTAAATTCAAACTCAGACTATATTTTCAGACTCAGAACCGAGACTTAATCTCGGAGGCTTCCGTCTTCCGCACCTTCGGCCAACTGACTTCTAAGTATCGGGTAGGTTGATAGAAAAATGCTGCATTTGTGACCCCCGAGGGGACTGGCGACAACCTCACGCGGAGATACCCCAAATGAAAACAACCCGATTCGTCTGGCACGGTGGCAAATCGGTTCGAATTAGCTGAGAACGACGCCGCGCAGACTAATGAGGAATGTCATCGACACTACATACTGCCATGCTGGCAAGAAACAATCCATCTGATGACGGGGCCATCACCGTTGTCGCCCCGCTTCTGTGGTGCATACTCCGTGTTTGAAGAGCCACAGGCAGACAGGCCGCTGTCACATGCCATGGCCAGTGGCGAGCCCATCGAACACTCATGTATGAGCCATGGATGTGGCGATGGCGTTCGCACTGTGTTCGCACATCATGCTATCAAGGCTAGGTTTTAAGCGTTATTGCCGCTGCTGGATGTGGACATCTACCTCAAGGTTCTGCCAGTCCATCGATGAGGAGGTTTCACGATAGTTCGAGTCCTTCGGTACTAATGCTGTATCACCTCTCCAGGTTTCTCGGTTCAATCCCGCACAACTGCGAATGCACCTACGTGATGTATACATGTTGAAAACGAGCCCGCGTGAACCGCTCGGACGGAAATGGCACTTAACATCTACCCCAGCAAGTGCTTAACGCAAACCTCACTCCCATCGACGCTTCATCTTCGCCTGCTTCTGCAACCCCTTCTTGCCTTCCATCTACGACCATCCGCACCTCTGTTTCATTTGTGAAAACATTGAATATCCGGATTGCCATGTTCATGACCATGGCAGCGCGACCTACGGAGTTGTGGCTTTTCCGGACGGATGCGCCCCCGTGCACACGTCTCTCCCTCCTCTACTTCCTATCCCCAATCTTCCCTCCACGTGAACTGCTGAGAAGAATGTGGTAGCAAACAGGGAATAGGGCATATCCAGCCCCACACCCTCGATCATGACAGTTTGTGACACAAGTGTCATCCCACGCAAGAAAAAGACTCAATCCCGATTTTGTGTCAAAAAATCC
>JBBPUO010000089.1:37008-53084 GCA_038094755.1 Caloboletus firmus | reverse complement strand
TACAGGGGCAGATACTGAAAGCCAACCTGTGCCATTGGCGTTCGACTCGGAGGACGATCTGTCCAACGATTCTCCTGACCAACAGCCAGTAGCACCCGTCGAAGTGACACCTATGGCCCCTCGCAGGGTGTCCATGGTTGCGACACCGATGCCACCCAAGTCGGCGCTCAAGAGCGCGAGTGTCACGCCTGTATCAGCGATGAAGGACCCAAACCGAGACAAGTCCCGCACGTCCGCTCAAAGATTGGGACACCGGAGATCCGTCAGTTTCTCGGATGGAAAACGCGATGGTCCTATCAGGGGCCTCATTGTGAAGCCGCACGAGAGTGACGACGATCTTGGGACGAGCGTGTCCTCTTTCGAGCCTACTCAGACTTCTAGCTACCCTCCTTCAGTGAGATCCAAACGGATCGCCGAGATGATGCAAGATCTGGAAAATACGAGTAAGCATCACGTTCGTTCGCAGGGGATGGTGCTGAGTTCTGTGACCAGCCGAGCCTGAGAAGTCACCGACGAGATCGTCGACTCCAGTCCACGATGTCGAGGAGTTGCAACTTGTGGGCAATCGACGCCCGAGCAGTCAGATGGCGGTTGTGGACTCGAGTGGGTCTTCCTGGCGCGTATCCTCAACATCCAAGAGGAGCAACTCTTCCGATCAAGATCGAAGGAATGTGACTTTTTTGACAGAGTGTTCTTTTGGAATTGCGCGCGACAAACTCGTTCAAGTGATCACTGACGTACAACCTTTTGAACCACGTTGGGAAGACCTGAGCAGCATTGATTTGTCGAAGAAGTCGCTGGACAGCGTCGCAAGGCTCAAGGAGTTTTTGCCAAAACTTGACTCGCTGACATTGTGCGTGGTACATACACGTTGCGTGCAATATAGAGGTATCTTGGACTGACGTGAAAATTGACAGAAACTGCAATCAGCTGTCGTGGCTGAGCGGGATCCCTACATCCCTGCGGACACTTTCTGTCGCTTCTAATGTGTACGTCCGTCGAGACTGCTGGAGGTGACGTTCGCATCCTGAACGACCTTGAAGCTTGACAGGCGTCACATCATTTAGTCACCTTCAAAATCTTGAGCACCTTGACATCAGCAACAATGATATCGACTCACTGAATCGTAAGTGACTGAGCCGCGTGCTGTATTATTCGCGAAGTTGATGTTCAGTGTTGATTGGCGTCAACCAGAGTTGCAGTGTCTCCGACACTTGAGAGAGCTCCGAGCCGATGGCAATCGGATCACAAGCCTGGACGGATTGCAGAAGCTGGAAGCGCTCGCGAAACTAAGCGTGCAGGGCAACCTGATTCGGGAGGTTGACTTCAGTTTATTCCGATGGTATGGCGTTTCGTCTTGTCCCTTTTTTTTCCCCGCGGCGATGACTTGGCGCGTTTCTGTAGGCCACGGCTAGAGGTACTGGACTTGAGCCAAAATCGCCTCGTCAGGGCTGCTTCGCTGGCATCGAGTCTTCCTGCACTGATGGTTTTGAATCTCGGTAGGTCGATTGTGGATGTCAGGTGTACCTGGCTGATATGCCTGACAACTCGAAGATGGCAATTTACTAGATGATCTTGATGCCGGTGGCTGTATGACGAGGCTGCGCATTTTACGCGCGAGTAACAACCGGCTACACAGCCTCAATGTGGGCCACTTTATGAACCTACGGACGCTCTACCTGGACAACAATTCGCTGGCAGGGTTGCAAAAGGGGGAGCGACTGGTGAAACTGGAAAACCTATCCATGCGAAATCAGAGCTGTCGTGGTTTGTGAGTGGCCAATCGCTTGAGTGGTAACGTGACGTGACGGGATCTTTCATTATGGGTGCCTGATTGATGGGGATGATGGTTGTGATTTGCAGTCATCTCTCGACTCGCCAATTCCGGGATGTGAAACGGCTTTATCTCTCAGGTATGTGAGGTGCTTCTAGAAGATCTGTGGAGTGGAGCTTGAGAACGAACGCATATCCCGTTCTCTAGGCAACAAACTTGATGCCAAATTTATCGAGGAGGCGTGTTACAATCTCGTCTATCTAGAGGTGGCGGCGTGTCGGCTGACTACACTGCCGCGCGAGCTGGCAGTGCTGACTCCCAACCTTCGGGTACTGAACCTCAACTATAATTTCCTGGAGGACGTGGCTGGCTTGGACGGTCTCACGAGATTAAAGAAGCTAACGATGATTGGATCTCGGTTAAAGGGAACGAAACCGCTGATCCGTGTTCTTCAACGGATGCCGGATGTGGAAATGCTCGATATGAGGTGAGGACGCGGTATCGGGGTTTCAGGCTTGACGGTATCGCGGCTGGTGGACTTTTTTTTGTTGACGACCCGAAACTGACCGATGGATGTTGACAGGATGAACCCGAGTACGCTCGGGTGGTATCTACCGCTTCTGGTTCGGGATGTGCCTGGAGCATTGCAGCCATCGGAGAACGGGGGAGGGCGGCGCAGGGGTGAGAAGGCGACCGAATATGGGTGGTCAGAGCTGGACGCCAAATTTCGACGGGACCTGCCGGATGATGTGTACGTCGGCCGCCTGGCGTATCGGGGACTGGTTATGCGAGCATGTCCACGGATCCGGATGTTGGACGGAGTGGAGGTATCGGAGAAGGAACGGGCGAAGGCTAATCAGCTACTGCAGGGGATCATGGGAAAGGGGAAGATTAAGGGGAGGAGGGCGGGAGGGGAGTCCGAGATGGTGGGAGAGGATGGTGACAGATTATGCCTGCCCACATGACTTGATGTGATTTAGACGATTTGGTCATGCTTTTTTTTTTTTGGTCGATGTGGATAGTGTTACAGATCTGGGTGGATACGAGCATTTGTTATTAGATATAAAATGTATATTATTTTTGAGGAAGAGGGGGGGTGATTACACCGATCAGGAGGGATGGGATCGATGACGGAGGGGTTACGAGAGACACTCATTTGATGGGAGCCGGACCATCGGAGGGGGGCTGTGTGAGATTGTGAACCCAATCGGGCTGCCGAGGCGAATAATTGGAACTCCGCGCGCGCGTGAACGTGCCTGAGCCGGGCAAAATTGAAAAGAGGCGCATCTGAAACGGTGTCCTCGAGGCGCCTGGCGAGGCTTATCCTCATATGTCTATTTGTGGGCGGCATTTCGTTATGGGACGGTGCCCTGTGATATGATGATCCCGGTTGCGAAGGGGGCAAGAGGACGTGCCGAGAGGACGCAGGAGGAGGAGGAGGAGGGGGAGGAGGAGGGGTGTTGCGTGTGAGGAGACGACGCACGGGACCGATGATGGGTGGTGGTTGATTTGACACCAAGTTCGCTTCGACGTTGGGTCTGCGGACGAGGAGAAGGAAGGCCGTCCGGGACTGGAATGGGGGGGGACAGCGGACGTTATTCGCTACCGAAAAGGCCTCGCGGGATTGTCTCGCACATGGTGAGATGAAAAAGCGACGGGATGTTGCCGGCAAAGGTTAAGCTTCCCAGGGCTAATTACTTTCTTTGAGTGCCTTGCACAGCGATCGTATTTCATAGCACCCAAAGGTGCGAAGCCATGGCAGCTTGTTGCGTTCCCCCTCCCCGCACGACTTCCACTCACTCTTAAAGTCCCGTCCCTGCCCGCTCGTCCCTTCCTCCACTGCCCCTTGCCCGCGCTCATGATCGAGCAGCACTCGCCCCTCCTCCTCCCCGTCTCGTCCTACAACATCACCCACCTCCACCTCGCCCTGTACGTCCCTCCTTTCCCGGCCCATCCGGCTTCGTAAGCGCGTGTCATATGTCATGATCTATCATGATCGACCTGTCATGCTCTCCTCCTCCCATCATTCCTCCCTCTTCTCTTCCTTCCCCTCCTCCCTGACTCCGCTGATTCATTTTATCTTGTCCCCTCAGCGCTGATCCCAAAAACGACATTTCTTTCGCCGACGACCTGTCACACCACAGCTCCCCGGCTATCTGGTGGGTCACTCCACCACATCCACCCCGCTCCGACTCATTTTTTCGCCCTCTTTTTCTCTCTTTTTGTCACCATTTTTCGCGCTTCCTATTTGGTAACTGTCTCATTGCAGTCCCGAGCCCGACCTTGACTTCTCCCAACGACGAATGTCCACCTCTACCGCCTCCGCCCCAGACACCGATACAAGCAGCATCCCCTCTCTCCAAGACAAAAAGCACTCCCCCTCCCTCTCCCCACAGCCAGACAACAGGGCTCGCTCCGACGACCCCCACGCCTGGAACTTTGACGACAAGCAGCTCGCTGATCCCGCCCTCGATAATACCTCAAAGGTCCAGCTCCCTTCCATCTTCACCACCTTCGAGGACCCCTTCCGCAACGATATCCGTCGCGCCTCTCTCCCGAGCATCACCTCCGATTCCGCACCCAATACCCGCTACAGGTCGTCTCCGTACCCCCAGCCTGCTACCCGCAGGTCCCACGCACCCACTAATCAACCCAACCCCCCCACATACCATTTCCCATCCGCCGTCGATACCCAAGACCAATCTGCCGAGAAACCCCAACCACGTCTTAATTATAATACCTACTCAGAACCTTCCGCCTATCCCCAAACATCGCTTCCGAGTGCACCCGCTTCCACATCCCAGATGTCTTCTTTCTCCTCTCCCCTCACCCCTGATTTGCGCCAACAGGGTCCCTACGTCGAGTCCGACGACTGGTCCAATTCGTCTTCCACGATCACACGCCCAAACTCAACGCCGAGTCACCCGTCCCTCAATGTGCCACTGAAATACGAAGACGGCTTGCGCCACTCTTCTTTCAGCGCGTCCATCGGTCAACAACAGATGTTCCCCAATACGAGCCGCATCTCGGGCCAGCAAGATCGAAGACCCTACCCTCCTGGCACTCACAAGTCCGAAGAATGGTCCTTTCCTAATCAGGAATTCGTGTTGCCTCCCAGCAACCCTTCCTACAACTCAACATCAAGTCCTCTTTCTCCGTCCCAGCCGCCCCCGCCTTCGGCTGTGCCTCCGCCATCATCGCCTTCGTCTCGCCCCTCGCAGACAGTCCCTTCCTCTGCTCTCGTCGATCGCCCCACCAAAAAACGCGGAAAGCTCCCCAAGGAGACAACGGACTACCTCAAAGCTTGGCTGCATCGTCATTCTGACCATCCATACCCCAGCGAAGAAGAGAAAAAACAGCTGTGCCATGCCACTGGTTTGAGCATGAGCCAGGTTTCCAATTGGATGATCAACGTAAGGCACCCATCACTCCCAATGTTTCGCTGTTGACTCACGGGACCACGCCAGGCACGACGCAGGATCTTGGCACCCGCCCATAGAGCAGCTTCAGGTCCTACCACATCGGCGCCATATCCCGCAGCAACGCGCACCACGCCTGCGACCACCACAATGCTGGAGCCCGTATCTCGTCGCGCTTCGATTCCGCAGGAATCGTTGCAGTTGTATCACCCCATGTCGCTTCAGTCCATTCCCTCGTCGAACCAGAACCACGCACCCTCGCCCTCGACCGATTATGTAGGGCCGAGCCGGCATCTTGTCGGAATGCCACAGCGGTCATCACACCACTACCACGGGGGATCAAGTGGCTTGGATGTTCCCCAATCGAGGCACACCATGGCATATGTCCCAGGGCAAGGACACCACTCTGGGAACGGTAGCCAAGCAGGGCACTACATCCCATCCGGAGTTCCGATGTCCGCTCCCCCGTCCCTTTCCGCAAGCCCGTTTGGGTCGCACAACCTAGGCGGCCATCACCACCATGGGCAGTCGCTGTATTCGTCGCAACAGCATCATCATCAGTCATCGTTGTCCCCCAGTTTCCTCCCGAGCCCGACACAAGGACCCGAAAGGCTACCGGTACACTCCACGGAACAGCACACGCACAATTACTATGGCGAAAGCCAACCGCATCCATCGTCCAATCATGGATCCGCTTTTTCTGGCCCACATTAATCTTTTTAATTCTCGACACACGATGGCCCAAGTTGAATGGATAGGGGGAATCTGATACATTCGATGCCGAAAGACACCACCGCGTGTAAAACAATATTATTAGTAGTATTACACTGACTTAGTCGCTTCTCGCCTTCTTGCAACCGCACCCTGCAGAAAAAGATTCTTTTTCATTTCCTTCGTTTATTCGCGATGTCATCACCGCTGCGCGGGTGCAGTCTCGTTTGGGGTTTCCCCCCGGCTGCACACACATGGACCAGCGGAGAAGACGATTCCTAATGTATCCCTACTATCTGCATCCGATTCTGGTCGTATTATACCGACTTGCATTGCTTCCACTTTGCCTCGTATATGGCATGTCTTACCCTCCCCCGTTCAATTCAGTTCTTTTTTTTTTTTCCAGAATGTCAATAGTTGTTGCATCCTGTGCACCTCGGAGGGAACATTCTTGTAACCCTGTACGAATTGAAACTTCTCATACCAGAAATACCAAAATTTCGAGCCTTCCATTGATTTATGAGTTTACTGATCCGGACGGCGGCGCGACTCGTTCTTTTTTCCCTTTTCCCTCCCTTTTTTTTTCTCTCTTACGAGACCCCATCTCAAATTCGCCACCCGAGGATCGCGACCATCGATACGGTGACGACCGTACCCGCACCTCCTCGGCTGGACCGCCGCCACACACTCGAAAGCGCAGCTGTAGTTACACGCCGTTTTTCCAACTCCCCCCATTTCCTGCAAACGTACAATTCAAATACGAACGAAAGAGATGGCGTTTCGTGGCCACCTTGAATGGCACTGTCGCGTGTTTTTCCTTCCATTCCATTGTTCATGTCTTTTTTTTTTCTTTTCAACTCGGAAAACGTGGGTGGCGGAGTGTCGGACCGTCGGAGACAAGTGTGGGTCTCTAAAACGCAGTATATTCGTGGGCTGATTATTTTTTTATTTCCAAAGTGGACCTTGTTGGGAGGGAGGCCAACTTATCCCAGACTAACATGGGGTGGGATCTAGTCTCCCGAGCTAGCCCACAGTGGGCATGATCGCATCATTCGCGTATTGATGATGGGTACGTCGCAGATGCTTCGGAACGGCCGAACGACGGACAAGACGACGAATAAGCCCAACGACAGACCAACGAGCCGGGTCTAGACCTCGAAGAGTCCCCCCGTTTAACCAGCAAATGAACGCGCCAAGAGGTCGGGGGCAGAAAAAAAAAAAAACAAATAAAATAAAATACACATTACAGTAAGGTAATGCCAATTTGAACACACAGCCCCAAGTTATATGCACGTATACTACCGAGTTGGTCGAACCAAACCCGTCGACCTGGCCATGTTACACCACACCACACGCGAGAGCTATCTCAAACGTCAAAAACCGAATACCGAATGGCAATCGGCGCGTGGTGATTGCCACAACGGTCGATTTTTGGCTTTTGCTGTTCTGGCAGTGCACGACAAGTGTTTAAAAATATATACGAAGCGAGCCACACGTATACAATATCGTTGGGGTTGAGGAATTTGACTTTTTGGAAACGCGTGTACGGTCGTGGGTTGTCCCCTTTTTTTACACCCCCCCTCCCCTCCCCCTCCCCTCCCCTCTTCCCCCGTCGGATATGGGTAGATCATATTCGTTGAAACTGGATGAAACTTGTTTCGCTGGCAAATTACAGCAACCCGCTCCATTCCGATCGAGATTTTCAGAATCCGGCTGTGTGAAAAAGCACAAGAAACAAGGGACGAGAAGAGAGGGGGTGGGGGGAAAGGGGCTCGGTAGGATCTTGGAGAGTCTGGATTTTTCTTTTTCTTTTTCTTCATACATGTTTGCCATTTTATTATTATTCATTCATCATCGTCATTGGGAGCGACCTGGTATAATCATCCCCCCCCCCCCCTCTCCTCTCCTCCCCGGGCCTCCAAAGGCATGATACAATAAGATCTGTAACATGAACCTACCCGAGCTCAAAGAAATTTATGTTCGTCTTCGCCGATGCACGGATGGGGCCCACGTCACAAAGCCTACCGTATTGATACGTCGCTACATTTAATAATTGGACTCGCGCGCGCGGAGGGTTTGAACGATGGGAAATTAGGTTAAGCCATGATTTCGAAACGAACTTTTTTTTTTTTTTTTTTCTCCTTTCTTTTTTTTTGTTGGTTACCTGTTTGGTTCACCTGGTGGGTTTGATCCGTGCAGATACCCTGATATAGTCTATATACCTACGCGAGCTGTGGCCAACGCCGCGATCGTTCTTTTTGCTTTTTGTTTCTGTTTAGCGAAGTGAGGGCCAAGCTCACGCCGATTCGTCGGACGGGCTGAGGCTCAGCTGAACCCATTAATCCGGTGTTTCGATCGACCGGGCCAGGCCGCGCAGGCCGTGCCGCAGGGGTGAGAGGGAGGTGGGGGGGGGGGGGGAAAGCTGAGGACCGCAGCAGCAGGGGTGATGACAAATCCTGTACTCTGCGTTCTATATCATATCCAATATCATATCATAATAATAAGCTTTGCTTTGCGATGGGCACGCGTTTTGATGTCGGACGAGCTAAGGTGCTTTAGGATATGGTTCATGGGCGGCGCACACGGTACTTGTACGCCTTGCGTCGTTCTCGCTCGCTTCCAGTCAGATCAAACAGAATGAAAGGGAAGGAGGGGGGGAAGAGGAGGGGGAAAATAGTACAAGGGCAACATATGAACAGGGGGGAAACCGGACCTAACGCGCCGGGTACCGGACGCCGGTAAACAGACTGGCTCAGCGAAACCGATTCTATGGTAAAACACCGCCCTGCGGCGTCAGCCTATCTGGAAGGCGATTTCAAGTTGAAATACAAGACGAGGCACAAAGGAAGGTGTTGAACGGGGGAAGAGGTAGACAACAACTCGAGCCGAGCCGGGCGAGGTAACGGAGCACCAACGGATCTTCCATCAGACTCTACCCGCCATTCCCGAGCAACGCTTTAGTAACATGTCCTTGCTTCCAAGGGCAACGTCCGGCAAACAGCGATCTGAAACGCAGGGGGGGGAGGGAAGTGGATACGTGCACCATGTGGCGCCGCGCCCCGTTCAGATTATTCGTACCGTTCGCTACAAATCTTGGATTCTTCCCCCCCCTCTCTCTCAGTTCTCGCGGCCACCGGGGCGGAGAGCGTGGTTGCGATGACAACCGGGAGACCGTCTCACCGTGTTTGTCCCGCGTGATCAACCCGGGTCTCCATTCGTTGTCCGTCGTCGTGCTGGGCGCGACCGAAGTGGAGCGCCATCAAATACGTACCAGGTACACCCAAGCGACTCGCCCCCCACGGGTCGAGTGAGAACCAAGTATAGGTTAGGCACAAAGTTACGCCCCCGGGAGGCGGGAAAAACGAGAATGGAAAATGTGCAATCATCATCATGATCGAATAACGTACCCGGGTGAGTCATGGGGGCACTGCCCATGCAGTGGCATAGGTACACAACCACTACGTGGCTTACGACTCGTAGATCGATGCGATCCACGATCGCTTGCCTAGTTGCCGCAGCTCTTAGGGGTCAACTCTACGGCACCGAATTGAATGAGCTTTTCTGAAGAGTTTACAATCATTGGTCCCGACTGGCCCTCACAGGTGAGCACCAGGTGGGGCGGAGCTTGAGAAGCTTTAGAATGGTTGTTTCTGCGGGTCCCGAATTCGTGGGCGCGTGGTCGAAAGGTCAAGTTGGAGTTACGAAGACGTCTTCCCACATGAGTCTGAGCTAACGACTACGTAGTCCATCTCAGTATTTCCGCGGACAAGTGCCTCTCAGCCAATCGTGGGGTTACGGCCCCTGATGAAATAACGAGATCACAAACGTCATGCTGCGGTAGAAGATGGCCATAACGTTACGTTTCACCTGGGTCGCTCATGGATGAGGACGAGCTGTTGATGGGGACTAAATGGATGAAAAGGGGCATATTGTTACTAGAGACGGTTCGAGACTTGTCCACAGGACGAGCAACGACACTGTAAGAGGAAGGAGCAGAACGTGCGATTAGCTCAATATGCGCCGAACCGGATTGGACCACGACAAAGGGAGCGAGAGTGGGTTCGTTTAAGATGAAACGCGAGCCAGAGAAGCGCAAAGCACGACCTCGGATAATTAAAGGGTGCGGCAAGTGCCACACAAAACATGCTTACTTGAAAGTCTTCTCGATAATTACCGAAGGGTCGATTGTGAATTCGAGATCACGAATAAGTGTGAAAAGGAACATTTTGATCCTGAAAGCCAAAAATATCAGCATGCACATATTTCACTTTCCCGCGAAGGAACCTGTGTCAAGGATAAAGGCATTGGAGCCAGGCCACAATAGCAAACCGAATCTTCTCAAATTTCACTACAGAATGCGGAAAAGTCTAAAGAAAGCAAATCATGCCTCGTGCCTTGGAGTACTGCACGGAAAGAAGTTGCGAAGCACGTGCGAAGGACGCCGCCGGTATAGAAATAAGGGTGCTCAGACAATATAGTAGCCAATTACTCACTCGGTCACTGCGAATCTATATACACCCACGGTTTCCGCTTAGGGACGTCAAGATATTCGAGTACAAGCCTTGAACTGCCTTGCTGCTCTCAGGCGGATTCCTCCACCGCTCAGGCCTGCGAAAGCGCCACTGATCAGATGTGACCAGGGTCAACAACCAGGGTGATCGCGTACCTGAAGATATGTGCATCCTGACCCCATATGGAGCAACTTTTATTAATCGTTTGAATAGGTATTGCGATAATGTCGTGTTTGGCAAGCCTTATTGTCGTATTGAGTACCCCATACTTATCCCAGAATGGCCGCTGAACGGGGATCTCATCGTCCTCCATAGCCACTCGCATAGTCCAAATCACAGGGGCATGAAATCTGAGTGTCTCACGAACGACCCAGATTATCAAGGTGTTCTAGCTTGGAAATATCCTCGTCCAATGTCGGAGAATTCAGAGGTATGGTGCAAATCGCTTTTCGCAGACAGTTCTGACACTGCGGCGCAGTTGCCGGGGCGTAAAGACACCAGGTAAGTGTAGAAGACGGAGTTTCGTAACCTGCGATAAGGAAGGTAAATATCTGACATAAAACCTCCGAAGTGGACATCCGTTGAGAAGCGAGGGAAGCTAGATTTGATTGGACTGCGAACGCAGCATAGGCTTAGGGCGACGCACTCCCCTCGGGATCGGAACGCCTACCAAGGACGCTGAGTAAGTCAAGCTCGGTCGGGGATAGTGAACAATTCCGTTTGTCGTCCCCACGAAGTTGGATATCTTCAACATCGATCGTTGTCTTATGCTCATCGACCAGTTGGAGACCAACACGGATCAAGTGATGACGTGCTTGTTCCATCGCCTCGGAATGAGAGCGCTATGAATTATGACAAGCTGTCACAACAGGGTTAAATGACAAATCGTCCGATTGACGCACGAATTTTCGGAGTGACGGGATCCACGTTTCGAGGATAGTGCGCAGCTGACGTTTCTTGGATGTAGTAAACATTGATTGGTAAGCATTAGCAAGTTCGTCACTTTGACCCGAGAGAGCGTTGAAACGGTATCCAAAACCTGAATTACTCATTAAAGAATCCTCAGACCTTTCAAGGGCACGATATCCACATACCAACTATCCCAATGACGTCTAGGGTAGCTCTGGAAAGCCACATCAAGACATCTATCGACTTGGATGATTTTTTGGGAGAATCCAAATATCACGCAACTTGCAAGAGATAGTCATTACTCACAAGACCCCCAACAGGCCTACAAGGAGCAACACACCTCAAAAGCTTTATCCCTGAACACCGGGGTCAGCCTCCTGACATGCGCTGCCGCAGCTCACCAATATTCTGCGCTATGGTAGGGCTGTTCAGAAGCAAATTGGCCCATGGAAATTGGAATCTCACCTGTCTTCTATGTACATCGCCTTCCGTGGTGGGGAGGCTTTCGTCGCTGGCGCCCATCGCTGCAAGGTTATTGCGAACAAAGTCTGGTTTTTGATAAGCATCGGAATGAGAGAGGGTATGAACGAGTGGAGTCAGGTCTGTCGTCCGTAGCCGAGACCCTCCAAGGATGCCCTTGTATGCGTATGTGGATCCATAGGTGGCATCCTAGTCGTAGAGGAAACCTGTGTTCTCTTGGTTATACATCTCGCGCAGGCTTCCAAAGAGAACGACGAGCTGGGTGGGCCGCGAAGATGCCTCAGAGGGGCGAGAAGTATTGCCTCCGGAGCAGCGCCATGAGGTCGGCGAGGACGTAGTGCGTAGCCAGGACGAGCGCGGCCGCAAGCACGAGTAAACCTGTCCAGAGCCCGCCAATGAAGTATGTGAGCGACATGTTGGTGAATTCAGAATCACAGCTTGCAGAAACAGCGCTTCCTAATAAACGTTGCTGCAGACGGCGTTCAACGGCCACGCTGATCATATCCGCCCATCTTGGGCAGATCCTGGATGGGGACAACACTGACCAAAGCCGAGATTTCTCACAGGGCGTTTCTCCAAGTTCAAGCCAGCCTGAGGGAATGCGTCCAGCCTACAACAACAATGCCGACATCACCACCACTATCGTCGATAAAATTTCCTCATCGACCTTCGCTTCTTTGCTTTCGATCCATCCAAACGATGTGACGCTCCAAGGTCGAGAACTTCCATCTTCGTGGTCATCCTGGTGGGCTTGGGCAGAAGATTACGCACTTGGCCACCCAGATCACGCACCAGCTTGGCTGGAACTGATGCGCTACTTCATGCGTCCCTGTGGCGACGATAGTCCCCAAGTTGACGTGAGTGACGCTCGTCATTGACGACACTTTGTAGACCGATAATCAGGCTCGCTAGATCCCTCCAGAACTCCGCTCCTTGGCAGATTCTGTGCGCAGCCTGCAACTCCAGCGCACCCCGTCAGGTGAGTCGCTTTCCAGATTCCACAGAAACTCGGAGCGATGGTTTCCTACTCGGCACTAGCGTACGAAACGCGCAATGCAGGCGACCGTCCCTATCGTATCTCGCCCAAAAAGCAGCATGAAGTCGATCGCATGTCCTCCTACATCCACCATCTCGTTCACTCAGAGAGCTCGCGATCCGTTTGGCACGTGGTGGATATTGGGTCCGGGCAAGTGAGCTTTCCCATCATGACTTGGATATGCTCTGATTGTTGACTGAACTCGAGTGGTTAGGGATATTTGTCCAGGGCACTTCAAGAACTGGACTTTCACGTTCTCGCTCTGGATAGTAACGGGAACCAGACGTCAGGGGCCAGTCGATGGACGACCGAGGAAGCAGCACGTAAATTAAGGAGAGAACACCGCACAAATTTCGCAGGTGTTAGGAACCCTACCCAGAATTCATCAAGCCATCTTAGGGTCAAGTCGACAGAAGAAGATAATGCAGAGCATAGCGGCGATTCCCAGCCTCCAATTGGAGCTCGGAAGGGGTCCCTTACTCATCGAACGGTCCACGTTTGCCCCCGGACACTAGAGGATTCTATAGCTAATTGGCTCATGGAATACCCAGGGGTCCAGAGACGTGGCGACTACGACACTCATCATCCACCACCGACACACCAGGAACCGGTGCCTGTTTTGTTGGTCGCTCTTCATGCCTGTGGCTCACTAACTGTCGATGTGTTGCGTACCTTTCTGTCGGATCGGGCTCGAGCGCCACAAGCAAACGGTGTCCAACGCGCGTGGAAACCTCACTCTCTCGTCGTCGTGGGGTGTTGCTATAATTTAATGTCACCTTCTGGTACGCCTAGCATGTGCGTGGCTATCAATACCAAGTATGAGCAAGATTGCAGATTTTCCCTTGTCCAAACCTCTTCGAAACTTGATTCCAGTTCCGAAGTTGACGGTCGCAGCCGTCCATCTAGCCGCCCAAGTCCCCTCTCAGTGGCTGAAGAGTGGAGATGCGACACAAGGCGCTGAACTGGCCTTGCGCAAAGTCGTATATCGAGCTCTCCTACAGCCTGTTCTTGCGGCGGCCGCGCAGTGGAACGCACTCGGGAACCGTGCGACGTTCTCGGAACGACCCATTCAGCCCGGCCTTGGAGAGACGCTCGAAAATCGCCGGCTGGGAAAGCTCAACGATAAGGCGTACCAAGATTGGTCTACGTTTTTGGAACGTGCCACGGACAAGCTCGGTATCGACCGTGCGGCGATCAGCACTTCTCTCCCTTACTGGTTCACGCACGAGGAAGCACGGCTAAGAATGGAGAGTGCCTTGTCCGTGCTGCAAACATTGCGCTGCATACTTGGGCCATTAATCGAAACTCTGATCCTCTTCGACCGCAGTGATTGGATACAGCATGAGTTGGCGGAAATGAATGATCGCGGCCAAGAGGTGGAGGTGGAGATTGTCAATTTATTTGATCAAGCTACTGGGAGTGGAAGGAACGTTGCGCTGGTCATCAAGCCCGCCGCAATTCCGCACAGCGCTTGTCCTCTGATCGAAGATATTTAGGTACCCGGGGGCTCCACATCCATCCTAGACTCGATCTGCCAAACCCCACCCTGTGCCCTACACGATAGTGCTTTTCCCGCAGGGACAAATTACCAATTATACCATACCGTTCAATGGCCACGTAAAGACATCCTTCCCGATCTTCACTGAGATCCTATCCACAACGAAACCACCTATTCGTGCCTGTGAGAGCTTGGCACTATATGCCTCGTTGAGTAAAGGGACGAGAGTGTGTGGGAAATGGGGTATGCAGTGAAAGCTATTAGTTGATTGTTCGATTCCGCTTGGAGACACCAATCGCACATGCTGCTCCCCTGGTGCGGCACATCCTTCAGGCAACGTGATTTCATCCAGTTCCCCGGCTGTCGAAAGGGAGGAGGCTATGTTGGACGGCGATGGCGTCCTCTGCAACAACGCCCATGCGATCGATGTGTGAAATCTTGGATCAACATAGAACTCTTTCTGCCGCAACAAGCGGACAGTTGGCCCAAGGAGGTTCAGACAGTGGCGCAGCTGAAGTATATCGTCAGGAACTGGTGGCTAAGCTGAGTGCCTGCTGATAATTCAATCACCTCACCATGGCCGGCGCCGACTTCCAGGGCCAAAAAGGTCCTGGTTCCTTCATCGTTCGTCAGCTCTGAAAAGGTGGTAAATGACGCATCGAAGCTGTTCGCAGCCGAGGTCATCCTTCTGCGCGCGCTAAAAGCTGGAGATGAACGCACGGAGCTATCGAAGAAGCCGCCTGTCTGATGGCTTGTTTAAATGCTTCGCGCTGATGCGCCCGCAGGAATAAGGGATGGGATAGTGAGATGTGCAGCTCCCATCGGGCGGTTTTGACTCCGCCACCTCCTTGCGCCCCAATGGCATGGAGGGAGGGTACATGGGCCTTGGCTAGGGTCAGCGCATCCTCGACCAACGTGTAGAGCGCGTCCTCCTGGACCAAGACCAGTGGCACGTAAATGTACGTTGCGTACTGCCCTTCCACGTGAGGAACCGTCCGTACGCGACCTTGGTGCAGAGCTGGGTTGTCGACTGGCGTTGGCACGGTCAACGACGAAGACAAGGTTGGCAGCTTCCTGTGTTACAAGGCTGTTAAGTCTTGGGCGACGAAATCCAGCAGAGCTGCAACTCTCGAACCTTTTCTTCTGCTTTGGCTGTTCATTGGCTGGTGTCTCCTCCTCTGAACTGGAGTATTCGACCAACCCAATTGGCGCGCGCTTCATTCACTCGTCAGCTCAATGCCGCAGACAGTGTCGATGAGTCGGCGGAGCTGCGACACCAACCCTGAAACGGCAAATTCCGTAGGGTGTGCGTATCTAATCTGGACCACCTTTAGTTGAAGCGTACATCTGCCCGCTCCGTCATTGTCGTAATCTCTCAGACCCTATACACTGAGAAATGAGTGTACAATTCATCAACAATCTCAGCTCAGGCGCGAACCCGGCCCTGTCGCATGCGCACGAGCATGGCGAAGCGGTCCATAGTCATGACCACGGCGGTGAGCATGGGCATACACACGAGCACCTCGAGCACCCAGGTATGCATTCAATGGTTCCTATCACCTCTTGGTTCATGTGCTCCCATGATTCCCCAGGCAAGTTCGCCGAGCGGGATCTTCCTGACTACACATCCAGAAACTTCCACGAGCGGGGTTTCACGGTCGGGATCGGTGGGTACGTGAATAATGACCGTGTGTCGAGTGCCTCAACTTCTCTTCCATTCTTTTAGACCGGTAGGGTC
>JBBPUO010000089.1:0-30536 GCA_038094755.1 Caloboletus firmus | reverse complement strand
TCTCCAACTCGACGTAGGTGTGGCTACTGTCCGCCCACGCGCCAACACCGACCTCGTGGCATCAAATCGTCATTCCAGCCTTGTCCCCGGTGTCTTTGATTCACTGACCACACATTCGCGGAATCGCAGTCACAGTGCTTCGGTCTCCTCCCAGTCCTCTCTCCATTACCACCAACGAAGCATCTCGTCCCAGCAGCGCGTGTCCTACTCAAATGGCCATCATTTCCCGTTAGTCCGGGAAACATCTCGCCTCAGAGAGTCTTCTCGTTTATCCGATGTCCCCGACGTCCAAGAACTACCACTCACGGTATCTCCCCAGCCACCGATGCCTGCTACCCAGCAAACTTTTGCCCCACCCACACCGGACGTTGTATCCGAGCTTCTGCAAAGAGCACAACAATGCATACATTCAGTTATCCTTCACCTTAGACAGTTTGGAATTCCACAGGTTGCTGAGGATGAAGAGATCATTGATAATCTTATTTGCGCTACTGTCACAGCTATTCGAGACCTCTTGTACGTTTCTGGGCCATCGTCCCGACACCTTGGCGGGAGGAACAGAGTTGACAGAGGCACCAACAACGCGTCTCAGACACCCCTGGTTCCTGCTCAGCGCCGTGCCGTCGCTACGCTTTCCAAATTCATCTTATCGGCACGAGCAGTCCTTAACGATGGACCATGGATTGCAAGCGAGAATGTTTCACAACTGAGTTCGGATGCCGACGAACTGGAGCGTTCTGTAATCGAATTTGTCTCCATAGCACAAGGGGTTAGGAGCCAGGGAGTTCTCGGTCCAAGACGATTGCATGGTTACTTGGATGCTCCGCATGCTGGTCCCGCAAAGGCGGGAGCTGGAACGGCTGGAACTTGGCGAGGGTTTGGATGGGTGAACATCGAGGATCACGAGGAGGCTCCACGACGAAACCTGACTACGGTGACGTTCGATGAGTTTGTGAACCACGTATCCAGGGTTCAGGAGAGGTTGAACACGCTCACAGAAGTACTTCGGGCGACGCGGCCTGGTATTTGAACTTTTGCACTCTCTTGTTATATTTTGATTGACATCGCCTATTCTTGTAGCCGAAGTCGTGATTACTTCTGCTCAGAAGCTTTTCAGGCAGCTCTCGTCACTTGTTCTCTTCCTCGGGGATATCCATATCGCCCGACACGTCGATATCGAGACCGTAGACCAGGCCAAGCTTCCCGACGGCGCACAGTATTTGCGAACGGTCGAAAAAGCTCGTGTTCTTGTCCGTTCGTTGGAAGCTACCACGCAGGCGATCTACGACGACGGTGCAGCGTTGCTTGTTGCGACACAGCGTGTTCGACGAGTCGAACCTTGCGAATCTTGGAAAGGTCGCGACGCAGCGTATGACGCGTTGGAAGCCTTGAGCTCATCCCTCGATTTCAACCTCAAGATTTCACGACAGAATCTCGAGGGTCTTCTGCTCATTGGCATCGAACAGTCTGCCATCTTGGAACGGTGTAACAAGACGCCCGTCGAGTGGCGAATGTCGCAGCGGAGTCTCGTTTCTGCGCGCCTAGCAAACCAAACTCTGCAAGTCATCTACGATAATCACGGAACATATGACGTCACTACGGATGAATCGGACAGGATCTTGAAGAGTGTTGCAGAAGATGTGGACGAGCCGCCTTCGCCTTCGCCAACGTCACCTGTACCGCCCCCTGTACCAACCAGTGGAAAACCACCTATTGTACCCCGCAATAAAGCGCTTACCCAGACCTCGATCGAAGATGATGACTGTAGGTTCACCACCCATCCATTTTTGCAAAACCTCACTGCTGCTCTTTCCGTTATTTGATAGGTTTACAAACGACACGTATGCCTGCGCGACCGGACAAAATTAGAGCATTCTTTGGTGATGATGCACCGTCGCATTATCTGATTTCCCTCTCTGCTGAAGCCAAACCTTGGTATATCCGACCACAATATAATTCTGACGAGGTCCTCATCGATCCGGACGGCACCGTCCGGGGTGGGACTGTTCCAGCTCTCGTCGAAAGACTCACCGCACACGAATATGCAGGTAAGTCGAGAATGTTCACGGACGTTTCTGGGCGCTCATGCACGAATAGATACCAATTTCACTAGGGCATTCTTAATGACATTCAAGTCGTTCATGACACTCGATGAACTTTTTAATCTCCTTGTAGAACGTTTCTGGATTCAACCGCCCCCTAACCTGAATTCGCAGGAACTTGAGGATTGGAGACACAATAAACAGAATATTATACGCATTCGGTGAGTACGCGCTAATTTGCATCGCGGCGATCACTAGACTGCCATTTATCTAGGGTGATTAATACGATGAAATTGATAGTACAAGATGAGGACGTGGTGGACAAAGAAGATCTGGGAATCCTCAATCGGATGGCACAGTTTGCATCGGGGGATGACGTATTCAAAGTTGCTGCTGCGAGACAATTATTGGCCACGATCGAACGGGCTGTTCGTTCTTTTTTCTTCTTTGTGCCGAGAAAAATCCCTGAACGTCTGGTAATAGCACGGAGGGTACGCCAAGAAGACCCTTCAGTCCACGGTTTCTCCACCTGCGCCTATTGTTCCAAGACGAATAGAGTTGCTGGATATAGATCCCTTGGAGCTTGCCAGACAGTTGACGATCACCGAGAGTCAGCTGTATCTGAAGATCCGACCTTCTGAATGCTTCCAACGGTCGAAGCAATCCCAGACGGTGTATCATGACGGTGTCGCCAACTTCATTCGCAGAAGCAATAGGGTAAAGTTTCAAGCCACACCACTGGATCTTCCTTGACTAAACTCTCGGCAGATTGCACATTGGGTTACGTATTCCATTCTGTGTAAAGACGATCCTCGTCGCCGAGCTGGCATCATGAAGCACTTTATCCTCGTTGCCGATGTCAGTCTCTCAACTTCAACTTGCCTGTGGATGCTCATACTCCATTGTAGCGGTGTCGGTTTATCCAGAACTTCTCCACCATGATGGCGATCGTCACAGGATTGAATTCCTCTCCAATCCATCGCCTCAAGCGTTCATGGGAGCAAGTTAATTCGAGACACATGTCGCAATTAGAAACGTGTGAGGCGCTCGTCAATTCTTACAAGCACTACAATAGTTATCGGTCCACGTTGGCCAACGTGGCTCCTCCTTGTGTTCCGTTTATTGGTGTGTCCCGTCCTTGCGAGTGGTTTGATGTGTCTGAGCGTCATCTCCCGTTCAGGCGTATTCCTGACTGCGCTTACCCATATACAAGACGGAAGCAAGGACTATCTCCCGGGCGATCTCGTCAACTTCCGCAAACGCCAGAAATCGTCGGAAGTCATCCAGGATCTCCAGCGGTGGCAAACCCAACCACACAACTTTCACCCTCTTCCCTCCGTCCTTGCGTTCATCAACGAATCGCTGAGTCAGTTTGGCGACCACGATGCGAGCGAGGTGTTTTGGAAACTGAGTCTGGAGAGAGAGCCCAGGGAAAGGGACGAAGAAAAGCTGGCCAAGTGGTTGACCGACAGTGGCTTCTCTTGAGCCAAGGGTGGTGGATGAGGTGGAGTTTGTGTGTGTGTGTGTTCTTTGTCTTGTTGCATTATACCACTGTGAGGCATCATGGACTTGTGCAATGTTGAGCGCATTTTGTTTGTTGTAGCAGCTTGTTGTCGTTTGTTCTCTGTCCGGTTTTTATATTGCTATTTAAGATGTAGCGCAGGACCCATTGCTCGTGTTCTAAGTTGGTTGATCGTCTCACCTGGTAGTGTAAGTGGCCCAAATTTCAGTCGTCAAATCTTTGGTGATAGTATACAGCTCTAGATCTGAAATGGGCGGTAACCGCAGCATCCTCATCCTCCTCTTTTCAGAACGGGTAGGGCGCGTTGTATCTGCCAGTTTAGAACGCATTGCTGCGATTGTCATTCGCCCAGTTTATGTAATCATCAGAGTGCGGGTCAGCACGGAAATAAATTCAGCATCCTCCTCCTCCGCTTTCCGTTCATGGTATTTTAGGACTGCTGTCAGAATGGCCGAACCGTTAGACCTTTTAATGCATGGGGCGGAGCGCTGTGCGTGAGCGCGCGAATACAACGTGTACCGCGAAACTTATCATCATCTCGACCTGCTACATCAGGCTATCTCGCTCATCGTCCTCATCCTTTTGGCGAGTATAAAGACCGATCGCACAGCTAGGGTCAGCGCAAAGTATTCGATGCATGGAAACACTCAGCCATGCCCCGGGCATATATGCCATATATGGTACCAGTTTCAAGACATCATCATCCTCGATTACTTGAAGTAGAATATAAGTATCTGCAAGAAAGCCGGTAGTATCTGGTTCATGCGTTCAGGATCAGACACTTGCATAGCCAACGACAATGTGTCGGAAAGAAAAAGAACTGAGCTTCAACCTCTACCCTACTTAAGACGACACACCAACAATCAATGCCTCCATACTACCTTTTCCCCAACATGCAAGCATCCATCTCGACGATATTCAACTCTCTCACTCGATACGTACTTGAACTTACCCTATACGATATGATGCGATCATCACCTGACTTTGAAGACGTCAGGGCAGCTCTGAATAACAGAACAGACTGGTCAATCGAGCTAGTGAGTACGTCGCTCACTTTATACCCCATCATATCTCACCGTCGCGGGAATCGCTGCACAGTTCCGTAGCTGCTTCGCGTAGGGTGCCATTGTCCTCTCCCTGATTATCGACTAACGATACCTCGTAGCATTCATCTCAGCAACGGCAACTACTTCTTCATGCCATGTGCACTGTCTTTCTTGATTGTGGCTGAGAACATACACATCCATTATGGTCGACTCTCACCTGCGGAGCTCAAGGTATACATCTCGCCCGACACGACAATTAATCCCATCTCTAACATGGCTGTCGTGACGTCGTTGTCCGTCCAGGAACACGCTGAATATATCGGTTATGCGACGTTTGCCATTCTCTTTGCCGTGCTTGACATTGGCTTCGTCATCGTTCGCGTCGCCGGATTCGTTGCGTTGTCAGGGTCCCCTGCTCTTGCTACGAATCTTATCCTCGTCAGCATGTCGCCGCCAATCATCCTCCCGATGCTCACCTACCCCGCAAGACTCCTCAAGCGGAGGAAACGCGAGTCCACTGGAGAAGTGGAGATGGAGTCTGGCACTGCAGTTGCTGACAGGATTGAAGCCTTGTAACGCCTTGTATCTGTTTGTTGGTTCTGCCGATCCTGCTGCTATAGAGCGGAAGGAAGTCACTTCTTTTATCCATAATACCATTTCATCCTGATGACGCTTGGGATCTGTTGTATCTGAAACTGTGGCTCTGAATAGCGTGTGGGACGATGAATCGTCGCGCGCACCTTCAGCCAAGAACTAGAAGAGGCTGTTTCAATCGCTGCGGCTGCGGAGAACAACGGCCGCCACCAAGAGCTTGGCAGTTTGAAAGCACAGCCACTAACAGGAAACTGCGCCGCACCTGTCGGTTTTTGCTCATATCCATACCCACCGGCGCGCTACGAGCTCGAACGTGCAGGCATGTCGAGGTATCCAGAAGTAAGTCGGAGGCCAGTTGAATGTCCATAATTCATCTAACAAGCGACATCAAGGCGGACGAGGCGCAGCATGGCCATTACAATGACGGATATAACCCTTATGCAACTCAACCCACCGCAACGAATCCATACGATCAACCTCGCCAGTCGCAATACAACCAATATGATTCTCAATATCCAGCGCGATACGAACACAGTCAGTATGATACCAACCAACTCTATCATCTCCCAGATCCCTTCTCGACTCCAGAAATCCAGCCCTCCTCGTTCGTACCCGCACCATTGCACGATCCATTCCAGCAGCAACAACAACAAGAGGTCTATCCCGCTCAAGAAACGTTCTTGGTCGTTCCACCGGTCACATCCCCACCGGAGCCTGTGAATGATTACTTTGGTGCAACATACAACCCATATGAAGGCCAGCAGTCACGCACGCCTGGTCCACGCCCGCAGTCGCAATTTGAACGTGCTTCACACAACGGTCACGAAGACGAGATTGACGCAGGCGACATGCCGCTTCTACAGAGAGAAAGTCCCTACCCCCGCACCACTTTGTCCAGTGGCTACGAATACGTCCCAGACGCCGATGACGCTCAATTCGAGAGCAATATTCGGTACGGCCGGATACCGCAACGCGTTCCACGGCGATACAAGACGCTCAAAAGAGTCGAACTGTTCCACGGTAATCTCGTCCTCGACTCTGCTGTCCCCTCGAAATTGCTTAATATGTGTGCGTTGCGCAATGAGCGGGAGTTTACACACATGCGGTATTCGGCAGTGACGTGCGATCCAAACGACTTTGAAAAGTCTGGGTTTACGTTGAGGCAAGTCCTTTACGAACCTCGACGACGCACGGAGTTATTTATCGTTATGACGATGTACAACGAGGACGAGGAACTGTTTTGCCGATCGATGCATGGTGTCATCAAGAACATTGCCCATTTGTGTAAACGGGACCGGAGTAAGACGTGGGGAAAGGACGGGTGGAAGAAGGTCGTGGTTTGCATCGTTAGTGATGGGCGCCAAAAAATCAACTCCCGGACGTTGAGTGTCATCGCGGCGATGGGTGCATATCAAGATGGAATAGCCAAGGTATGTGTGTCGATTGGTCGACTCGGCTCCACTAATAAGAGAAAAGAACATTGTGAATGGGAGACCTGTGGTTGCTCACATCTACGAGTATACCACTCAAAGTGAGTACGTGTGCATAACTATATGTGGTATGTCCTGACACACTACAGTCTCTGTCTCGCCCTCGATGAAAATTGAGGGAGCAGAGAAGGGTATAATCCCTGTCCAGCTCATTTTCTGCCTCAAAGAAAACAACCAGAAGAAAATCAACTCCCATCGCTGGTTCTTCAACGCCTTTGGGCCTATCCTCCAACCCAACGTCTGTGTACTCCTCGATGTTGGTACGATGCCTGGTTCCACTTCCATATACCATCTTTGGAAAGCCTTCGATCTCAACTCTGACGTGGGCGGAGCTTGCGGGGAGATTGTGGCGCTCAAGGGCAAGTATGGACAATACCTTCTTAATCCACTTGTCGCAGCACAGAATTTTGAGTACAAGATGTCTAACATCCTGGACAAACCTCTGGAGAGCGTGTTTGGGTATATCACGGTGTTACCTGGTGCATTCAGTGCATATCGATATATTGCTCTGCAAAACGACGTCAAGGGAGAAGGCCCGTTACAAAAGTACTTTCTGGGAGAGAAGATGCATGGCGCAGGCGCAGATATTTTCACTGCCAACATGTATCTTGCTGAGGATCGAGTAAGCAGCCAGTTTTGTTGTGATTCAGTTGTTCATGGGCATGCTAGATATTGTGTTGGGAGTTGGTCTCGAAGCGCGGAGCTTCATGGACCCTGCACTACGTCAAGTCAGCCTTTGCTGTTACCGATGTCCCGGACCAAATTCCAGAGTTGATATCGCAACGGCGGCGTTGGCTCAATGGTTCATTCTTCGCTGCCGTGCACAGTACCTTTCATTTCCACTACATCTATCGCTCGTCACACACGTTTATTCGCAAGTTCTGGATACACGTCGAAATGTTCTATCAGCTATACAACTTGATATTCTCATGGTTCGCCCTAGTACGTCATGCCTTTTTTTTCATATCACATCATCTTGGTGATGCCGAACTTATGCCAGGGCAACTACTACATTGCCTTTGTCATCCTCACAAACGCGCTGGAGGACTACATCTCAAGTTTGCATTATCTCAACCTCGTCCTCAATTACTTTTACCTGGGGCTTCTCATCATGTGTTTCTTGCTTTCATTGGGAAATCGTCCACAAGGTGCCAAGTGGGCATATACCCTGGCTTTCTTTGGATTTGCTCTGATCACGATTTACATGACGGTGCGTTGCACGAATTTCTCTTCTTCTACATTCATGCTGACACTGTAATGATGCGTGTAACAGGTCTCGGCGTTCCTTCTTGCCTACAAGGGCGTTGAGAGCGTTGCCCAATCGCAGAACCGCGCCGTCCAACTTAGCGATTTCTTCACGAACTCCATCTTCCGAAACATCGTCCTTTCGCTTGCGGCCACGCTCGGACTTTATATCATATCATCGCTCTTATTCGTGCGTCCACGTTCAATAACAGCACGTCGAAATAACTGACAATAGTTTAGTTTGAACCATGGCACATGATCACCTCTTTCCTACAGTACCTTTTGATGGCGCCATCGTATATCTCAATTTTGAACGTATACGCTGTGCGTTTCGTCCAGCTGTTTTTTCTAGGGCGCATCATTTATCATTGCTTCTCAGTTCGCTAACGTCCACGACGTGTCGTGGGGCACAAAGGGTGACAACAAGGTTTCCACTGACCTTGGGGTTGTCTCTGGTAAAGGTCCGAATAAGAACGAAGTAGAAATTTCCGTACCCACCGCGGAGACGGATATCGATGCTGCATACGAAGACGCAATACATGTCCTGTCTACAAAGCCGCCGAAAGAGGAACGAAAAGTAGACCCGACGACATACCAAGAAGATTACTACAAAACCTTCCGGACAAATGTGAGTCATGCCGACCCGGACTGTCGAGATCGTGGCTGATTTTTCGACCTTTGGTTGTAGGTGTTGTTGGTGTGGACGTTGAGCAATGTTTGTTTCCATCCACTGTGAAAAACGGGTTTCGTTTGCTGACAGATCCATGCAGGGTTTGCTGGCCGCCGCTGTCGTGTATGTTTCGTCCTTGTTCGTCGGCTTTGCGTGAGCTCACCATCATGTCTGACACAGATCTGCGACACCAAGTCCAGGGAGCGGACAAGCTTCGCAATCTGTGAATGGCTACATGTCCTTTATCTTATTCTCCGTCACGGGGCTAGCACGTAAGAGTTCCTATCATCCCACTCTTGTAGAGTGTATTCAAACCTCCCACAGTCATTCGTTTTCTTGGTTCGACTGCTTACTTGATCGTGCGTCTGTTTGCCGGAGAGTAGTCAACTACATACGGTAGGATGCCTCATCGGAGTTGATTTAAAGTGCAAGAAACGTGTTGTGGAACGAGACGTCTCGTTTTACTCGAGGTGTACTATGGGCGATTACGATAGTGGGCTGTTGCCGTTTCATCCTCTCTTTCCTCCTCTCGCTGATGCTTTTTCACGCTTTGATGTATCGTCGGACACAATAGGTTTTGCGCCGTACACTTGTTCTTTTTGTTCGTGATCACACTTGTAAGCTCGCTGTTGGTATCTATAAACGCAGTCGCTAGAGATGCGGTAGGATGCATCTATGGATGTTCAACGGGTGGTCATATATGCAAAGTTTGGGTAGTTACTATAGAGATCCAACAAAGTCGGGTCACCGCGCCTTTTTTTTTTGTTGTGGTGTCCCACCAGCTTTTGGTCAGGGGCCTTCTTGCCAAGATTCTGTGACGCTCGAACTCACAACATCCGGGTTTAGCGGTGATTCAATATTTGAGCTCAGGCAATTGGCATCGACGCCAATGGGGAGAGATGCCGCTCTGCCGACGAGGCCTGTCCGGGAGGAGCTTAAACTTTTGCCACGCTCACGCTTGCTCGTGTCACCTTCACATGTTTCTTGTGCGATCTAGATAGATAGGCTATCCTACACCTCCCGTACTTTTAGTGTGTCTCTAAGGCGTCGAGAATGTGTTGTTTGTAAGATTTCCATTGCAGTAGACATTCTCACCAGGATAAGCTGAGAGTGCAAATTTCAGACTCAGAAGTTGGACTCAGCTGCGGCAATACTCGGCAGCCGACGCAAAGACCCGCCTTTTTATCTATCTCACCTAGTTTTGCTTCAATCTCGCTCATTCCAACTCGCAACACTCTGGAATGTTTCATAGATGCTACGTACCTGTGTGGTGGTCACTGAAAAAAAAAAAGTATTTAAAAAAAATCTTGTTTGTGAAGTTGCTGAATCACGATGTTTGCCAAAGTGATTACCATATCGCAAGGTAGTGTTCAACTGCATTTTGTGCCGTCTGTATATCAAACTCGTTTCGTCGATCGACTGTCAAATCCGCGGAGCGTTTCGGATGACATATGAACAACGGAGGATTTCTCCAGGCCCAGCTTGGGCTGTCCTTACTCGTATGTGGCGCTAAACAAATGCGCCTTCGACACCTACGTGACTTACCCACACCGCCCTTTTGTCTTTGATCATCAGAACCTACATCGAGCAGCTCACCGTCGACACATACGAGCTTCCATTCCGACATTGACATTGACGTCGACATCGACGTTGATGCGGATTCGCTGGGCATGGGCGACGACGATGCCGGGCGCGGACAGACTCCTATTTCGAAACGCAAAGCACCGGGGACGGATGAGACGTCGGCAGGGTCTGCGTCTGCGCGCGGAAAGCCGCACAAGGCCCCACGGTTAGATTTGAGCGGTGCGTCGTCGTCGTCATCGAGTGGGGACGCGGGCCGCGAGGCATCACGCACGCAGCTGCCGCCTGCTCGGAAAAAGTTTGGAGTGCAAAATTTCACGCCGAGCCGTATTCAGGGGTCTCGGGTCGGGAGTGCGAGCAGCGGGACGTCCAGCTCGTCGTCAATCTTTTCCAAGACGCTTTCGCAGACGGTTCAAAGAATAACTGCGCGAGACAAGGAACGGGAACGGGAACGGGAACGGGAAAAGGAAAGGGAAAAGGAAAAGACACGAGAACAAGGATCGTCGCGAGGCGGGCCACCGACGACGGCGCGCAAGCAGACGGCACGGGCAAGGAACATTCACAGCATGTCTACGGCGAGACTGCTGAGGGATGCGCAAAAGTCGAGTGCGTCCTTTTCTTTTCTTTTTCTTTTTTCAACGGCGATAGGTTCTCGTATTAATACATTTGTATCTCACGCGTGCCATTTCATTTGAATCTATGTGAATACAGATGACCCAAGGAACGAATCGGCCGCAGCGACGCGTATCAGACCTGCATGGAAACGTATGTCATCGTGCATCCTCCTCTCTCGTTCACAGTCCGATGCATCCAACCACCTCTTCACTTTACTCTCCATTAGAAAAACGGACAAGCTACGCTGAAGAAATGGCGCGCGTGCGGCCACTGGACAGGGCCAGACAACGCGGCGGCGACATGGTCGAGCTGACTGATTCGAGTGAATCGGCGCGTCGTCCTCGTCCGTCTCAGCCGTCCGCCACGACCAGTGCCCAAGAGAGTGCATCTGTAAACGAGGTTGATCCGATCATCATCACGAGCGGTTCGGAGGACGATCGATCTCCAGCGATCCGTTCAACACAGCGGCGCAAGAATGGGCCGGGTGGGACGCAGGGGAGGGGGGGGAATCGGACCTTGGTGCCACCGCCTGCGGATGCAGAGGTGATTTCGATATCGGACAGTGAGGAGGAGGTGAGAGAAGTGGTGGTGGAACGTCCGGCGGTCCCAGCTTCGCCAGTGATTTCAACGTCGGGTGTGGACCGGGTCATTCCGCCATTACGTTCATCTCAGGGGACGCCAGCAGTGCCACCATCAGCACCTAAACTAGTCCCAGTCCCGGCCCCAGCTTCCACACCTGAATCTGCGCCTGCATCAACTTCGACAGAGTTAGTCGAGCCTCTACCTTCAAGACCCCAAGATATGCGACAAAAAGATGCCGAACGACCTCCCCAACCGAGTCCATCGCCTTCCTATGGTGCCCCACTGGACTTTGATGATCCGTTCAATGACATTGATTTCGACACTGCTGGCGACGACGCCAGCCCGGGTGATGCATTGGAGGAGTGGGGCGGTCTTGATATTGGGCCTTCGTTGGCGATACTGCCAGCGGCGATTTCTTTGAGTGCTGCGAATGCGGGTACGAGTGCGAGCGTGCCTGAGGGGGGCGAGGACGTGTCAGCGCCGGATGCATTATTCGATTCGTATGTGAATATGGATCAGCTAGGAGGGGATGCGGATCAGGGAACCGGCGAGGGTGCGTTTTCCGGGGTAAGTGGAGATGGAGGAGAAGGGGGAGCGGTGGATGGTGGGGTTGCAGATGGTCTCGGAGCGTCGACGCGCGAGGGGGGGAAGGGCAAGGGCGGAGGTTCGTCAACATCTGGGAGCGGGGACAGTGCCAACGTCGATGGAGCTGGGGATGCGCATATGCAAAATCTCGAGGATGGCGAGGTGGACCCGAATGATACGTCCATACCATTCGTGGGTACCCCGTCCACGCTGGAGAGTGGGGAGATTAGGAGTCAAGGGTCGGGGTCAGGTGCGGGGGAGGGCGAGTCACCAAGTTCTGGTTCTGTCGCGCCGTCACAGCCGCTCGCGCGTGGAAGAACAAGAACGCTGGTCATGCCAGACATCTCGTCATACAAGGGGGTACGGTTTAAACGGCCACTTCCGGAAGCACGGGAGAACTCGTTCTTTTCAAGAGCGTTGAATGGCACTGGGCGGTCTGGGAAAGCATTTGTGGGCGTGGGGGAGAGAAGTGCGCCCATGGAGGTACCTTTGAGTGTTGGTAAGGTGCAGAGCGGGGACCCCGGGGATGTTGATATGCAGGAGGATGTTGGGGTCGTTCCAGCACCATCGGCGTTACCGCAACCACCAGCAGGAGCGTCGCCGATGGCGCTAGGCACGCAAAGTACGTTGTCTACAGCACAAACCCAGCCATCAACCATGGAGCCGGGCGCAGCCGACGGTCTACCAGCGTCACCATCTACTCAATGGATGCCGTCGTCCAGCCAAGCAATGACGCCGTCCCAATCCCCTCCGGCAACACAATCCCTCGCTCGCTCGTCGAGTCGCCCGTTCGTTGCGCCGCCACGTATGCCCCGCCCCGGCACGCCCATGTCCCTGGTCGAGGCGCTCAACGAGGTGCGCAGGGAACGACTGGAGGCATCTAGAGAGCAGCGCGAGCTGGCTCGGAGGCGAAGTATGATTGATCTCGCAGGTGCGTCCGTCCCTGTAGAACGTTCTATCGTGTCTTAAGTACGTCGTCCAGCCGGCGAGAATACCACCGCGTCTGCGAGCGCTGGCCAGGGTCCGGTGGAGGCACAACCGCCCTCGCAGTCCTCGACGCCCTCGACGCGGACATCGACACCATCGTCTTCGCGTTCGCAATCGACGATGGCGCTTAGGCGAACGCCGAGTTTGAATGATATTCGGGCGTTGTTGGCGAAGCGGAGCATGGGTTTGGGTCGATCGATTCTCGCGTCCACGTCCACGTCCACGTCCACTCCTACGCATATGCACGTGCCCAACAAAGATGGGGATACTCCCGCGCCGGCTGAGCCTGTCGCGGTGCCTGCACCAGGATCGACAGAAGGGGATGACCGACTTACTTCGTCGTCGTCGAGAGCGAGTACGAAAAATACGAGTGTGAGACGACGGGAGGTTTCTTTCGTCCCATTTGAGGCGTTTATTTCGCCCATGCAGCCGCGGGGTAAAAACGTCAAGAACGACCACGACCACGAAGAGGGGGAGGGAAACGAAAAGTGCGGCAACAAAGGCAAAGGAAAAGAGATCGCTTACACCGACTGTACCTCTGTCTTCCCCACCGCAGCATGGCCCCGCGCTTCCATGGGCGCGAGCGCCAGCGTGTCGTTGTCGGGTTCGCAGAGGGCCAAGAGGAAGGAATCTCGGCACGGGCGGAGGGAGTCGGCATCGGCAGCGTTCGAAGTATATATCATGCGGGACTCACCCAAACAGACGTCTAAGGCGCGCACGGACACGGACACGGGCGGATCTGGGACTGACGACGTGCAGCTGCGACCTGGTGTCAAGCCATTCCCGCAACTACAACTACTCAGAGGGCCGACATCCTCAGAGTCGGGATCGGTGTCGGTGTCGGTGACGTCGCCTGTGATATCCAATGTGGTTCCAGTTGAGGCCCAGATTCCGGTGTCGGACACCTGCGTGGGTGAACCTATTGACGACACAAATACGATGCGTGTCGACGCGGGGGATGGTTGTATTGATTCAACGCGCATGCGGGATGGGGTGATGCTGGGTGAGGACGAGGCGGACGAGGCGGATACGTTGTTGGAGCTCGCGTCGGTGCATTTGTCGCCAACAGAAGCAGAGGCGGAAGCAGTCGCAGTGGATCAGGCGGACAAAGTCAGAGATATGGCTATGACTGACGAGGTGCGATTCGCGTATGTCCTCTTTCTTATTGATTGGCGTTGCTAAGGGGCTTCTTTTTTGGCTAGTTGGTTGGGTCCTTTGAGTCGAAACTTGCGCGGGACGCGGAGGGCATGATAGTGGTGAGTGGACGTGGTGGTTTGGACGGGTGCCAAGGTACCCATGCATGCATTTTGATCAGGTCGATGGTTTTACTGAGGACCTCGAGATGCATGGGGATATTAAAGGGGAAACAGTCCCACAGACAGTGTTGGATGATGCATCTAGTCTTCCCAGACAGACGGAGATTGAGGTACGTGAATTTTGTTGTGCGTACAAGGACAGGATTGAGACGTGCTGTAATCAGTCTGCGCGTACAAAGGTGATACATGCCTTGGATCAGGTCGACGGTCCTTCTAAGGATGTCGAGATGAGTGGGGATGGTGGAGGGGAAATAATTCCGCTGACAATGTTAGATGATGCGCCTAGCCTTCCCAGCCAAACTGAAGGGAATGTGGTGCGTGAAAGTGCTTTCTCGTGTGTACAAGGCTGGCTGAGACGTGCTGCACCTAGCCTGCCGAGGACCTTGTTACTACTGCGTCGGGGGAGCCCATGGCCTTGGAGGAGAATACCATCGCGGTGGGTGAATGTGCTCGCCTAGGGTGATGGATCTGACACGTTTATATCCTACAGAGCACGCGTGCAGCTGCATCCGAGGACCGCGTCATACAGGATGCCGATCCCGCCCAGACCCCGTCTCATGTGACAACGCCCAATCCCGTTCTCCCTGACGACGACAATATTTCATCTGTCGGACTTCCCTCTACCTCAAAAGACTCTCATCAAAACGTCGCGCATGGCCATACCCACGAACAGCGTCGTTCTGGTGAAGACGCGGACTCGATGGACGAGTGTGATGCTCTTCTGACAGTACCCACTGGGTTTGAATCAGAGGTAGGTGGCCGAACATGTGTCAAGACTGTCTCGTGCTCACGTCGGACAGTCGGAAGCCGTGCCCACCGGTTCGACTTCCAGTAGCAGGACTGTATCCAGCACGACACTGGCACTTCCCCGATCACGCTCGCGCCCACCCCGCAGTGGTTCGAAAGAGAGGTCGTTCTCGAAAACGACGTCCTCTTCCGACCCGATGGACCTCCGCCGCCGCCCTACTCCCGTCTCTGGTCAAGCAAAAGACGGTGACTCCTCCGAGCGTACCACCGGTAGGTACCGCATCCTCACATGGGCGTCGCACGTGGCCGAGGCACGGGAGCGTCCGCCAGAGTACCGGCTCGCCAAAGACCTTCCCCATTCGTTACAAGACAACATGAATGCCCTCCCTGCCTGGTTTCGTAATTCTGACGTTGCGCGCCAGATATTCGAGGCACATATTCGGGAAGCTATGAATAATGAACCACAGGCACCGTCGATCGAAATCTTTGACAACGGGATCGGGGAGGAAGTGACGCCCCAGTGGGAGTTCCACTATACGAACGAGATATGGCATGGGGAGGGTGTGCCACCGCCGGACGTGAAGGGGTTGCAGAGTTGTGGGTGTGTAGGGCGGTGTGATCCAAAATCGGGCAAGTGTGCGTGTGCGCAGAAGCAGCTTCGGTGGGTGCAACCGTACATTGACGGGGAGTTTATACCGCCAACGTGGCCGGGATCGCCGTTTGTGTATGACCACAAGGGTTTGCTGCAGCGGTTCGAGTGCCCTATCTTTGAGTGCAACCGATTCTGTTCCTGTTACGAGGACTGTCCCAACCGGGTGCGTACGTTTGTGTGTGTTTGAATAAATGTCACTCATGACGATGATGATATGGGCAGGTGGTGCAGAATGGGCGCAAGTGGCCTGTTCATATTGCAAAGACCGCCCACAAGGGCTGGGGTAATGAAGCGGTTTTGAAATCTCTGCGTTTTTTGCTCATGTACGTTACAGGGGTGTTTGCTGGGAACAAGAAAGTACCGAAAGGGTCCTACATTGGCATTTACGCGGGGGAACTCTTGACGGAACAGGAAGGCGAAGCGCGTGGCAAGTACGTGTGAACTCAGTGACTGGCCCGCGTGTGTATTGACACCTGACAGGTATTATGACATGTATGGACGGACGTACCTGTTCTCGGTCGACTTTCATCACCTGAAACTCTGGATGTCAGACCCGGATGAATGGGAGAACCTTTACGTCGTGGATGCGTACCACGCTGGAAACGTGAGTGTACGTCGATCAAGGTGACGTCTGAACTGATTGCAATGGACGGGGACAGTTTACGCGATTTTTGGTGAGTGATGTGTTGACTGCGTGGGTACGCGAGGGCTAAACGGGTGGGACAGAATCACAGCTGTGATCCCAACTGCAAAATCTTTGCGTGCTATACCGATGATGCGGATATCAACAAGCCGCTGTTGGCGGTGTTTACGACGCGGGAGGTGGAGCCCTGGGAGGAGCTCTGTTTCTCGTATTATGGGGACATTGATGTGAGTGCGGACATAGTGGTGAGATGGGTTTGTGCTGACAGGGAATTTAGGAGAAACGAGAAGAGATTGAAGCAGCGAGGGAGGGAGGGGAAGAGATGGTCCGAGAGCACGCGGTGTATGCCCAGTGCCGGTGTGAGGCAGACAATTGTATTGGACGATTATTTGGATGAGAATCCCACAGCGGGGAATTCAATATGTAATCACACAAACACTCTTCCCTCCCATAAAAATGCAACTGAACCCGGTCCATATGAGCCAGCCATGCCAGCTCTCCCTCTCTTGCTCGCTCTCTCCCTCGTCCCCGCCGTCTTGGCCCTCTGGCCCATCCCCGCCTCGCTCACCACCGGTACCACCCCGCTCATCCTCGGTCCTGCCTTCCGTTTTGACGTCGCCATCAACAACGCGCCCCATGATCTCTACGACGCTGTCGGACAGGCCTATTACTACCTCCAGAACGACAAGTTTGGCCGTCTCGTCGTCGGTCGCGGTGCAAACGACTCTGCCGCACTCACCGATGCCTCCTCACTCCCTTCGCTCCAGCTCACCCTCGCTTCTGGCGCTCCCGTCAATAGCATCGCTTCCGAGTCTGTCAAGCCCCTGGGCACGCGCTGCGAAGAATACGTTCTCACCATCCCGGCCGACGGATCCGCCGCGACGCTGACCGCCAATTCGACGTTGGGGCTCTACCGCGGGTTGACGACATTCGGCCAGTTGTGGTATTATTATGGGGGGAGGACGTATACGCTCCAGGCGCCGATCGCGATTACGGATGCCCCTGCTTATGTGCGTATCGCGTCGCGTCGTCCAATTGTGCGTGCGCTGACGCGGTACTGTATAGCCCTTTCGTGGATTCATGCTGGATACTGCGCGGAATTTGTGTGTAACCCGTCTACCTCTTTCTCGCTCAACGTGGAATCATGTCTGCTTTATAGCTTCCCGCTCTCGGACCTGCTAAGGACGTTGGACGCGATGAGTTGGGTCAAGATTAATACCCTCCATTGGCACATCACCGACGCCCAGAGTTTCCCCCTTGAGGTCGCTCAGTACCCGGAGCTCGCTGCCAATGGTGCCTACTCTGCCGAGGAAACCTACAGCGAGAGCGACGTTCAATACGTTATTCAGTATGCTGCTGCAGTGCGTCCTGTGCTTTCCCGTGTTCGACCCGTTGCTCACACCTCGCGCGCGTGTCGTAGCGCGGCATCGACGTCCTCTTGGTACGTGTACTGGGAATAACAATGTATTGCAGCTGACATTGGTTCTCAGGAAATCGATACCCCAGGTCACACTGCCATCATTGCCACATCCTACCCCAATTACGTCGCCTGCTTCGACGCCTCCCCCTGGACAACCTACGCCAACGAGCCCCCCGCCGGCCAACTTCGTTTTGCCCTTCCCGAGGTCGTCAACTTCACCACCTCTCTCCTGAGCGATATCGCCTTGACCCTCTCCTCGTCCTACTTTAGCACCGGCGGCGACGAGCTCAACACCAAGTGCTACGCTAACGACATCCCCACCCAGCAACAACTCAACGCGACCAATACCACCCTCGTCGAGGCCCTCGCCACGTTTACGCAGAGCACCCACGGCGCACTCATTGCCCAGGGCAAGACCCCCGTCGTCTGGGAAGAGATGGTGCTGCAGTGGAACCTCACCCTGGCCAACGAGACCATCATCATGTGCGTCCCTTTGATCCGTCGGGGCGACACCCACTGATTATCTCCCAAAAGGGTCTGGATCTCGTCTGAAGACGCTGCCGCTGTGGCCAACTTGGGGTACCGCATTGTTCACGCACCTTCCAACTACTTTTACCTCGTGCGTGTGCTCCCTTTGATGTATCTGTACCTGATTCTTATCCCTGAAAGGACTGTGGCGCGGGTGGCTGGCTGGGAGACGATCCGACCTTGTAAGTTGCTCCCCGCTCAAGTATTGGGCGTAGGCTGATGCGTTTGGTGTCACGATATGATAGAAACAGCTGGTGTGACCCCTTCAAGACATGGTCCGAGGTGAGCGATTTCTTGGCAACCATCTGCACCTACCACTACCTCGGAACTTATCCTCCCCCAAGTCATACACCTTTGACCCGCTCGCCAACCTGACTGAATCCCAACACCCACTCGTTCTCGGAGGTGCGTCCCTTTGTGTCCGTCAAGGGAACAGGCTAGGCCGTTGACGATGAGACTAGGCGAGCAGTTACTCTGGACTGAACAATCAGGGCCACAAAACCTTGACCCGATCGTCTGGCCCCGTGCCGCCTCCTCGGCCGAGATCTTTTGGAGCGCGAAGCAACCAACGGGGGCGCCGCTTAACGTGACCGAGGCGTTGCCGCGTCTTCATGTGCGTTCTTTGTTACCCAACAATGAATTCTTTGATTCTGATTCTGGCGCTCGCGCTCGCGGTGATGAATAATAGGACGTGAGGTATAGGATGGTTCAAAGGGGCATCAAGGCAATTCCGTTGCAGCCGCAGTGGTGTGCGCTGAGGCCGGACGCATGCGATCTGTACGCCTAAGCGGTTTCGGAGCTGTCTATCATAGGAAAGGGACGATGAGCGAACGGGATTGCTCGGAGGGCAGTAAAAGTTCCTGCAGACACTTATTTTGTTTTGTTTTGTTTGATGGGCGGACATGGGCGAGATAACAAAACGCAAGATGTAACACGTATATTATGATGGCCCCGGTCCATGTGTTCAGGGATAGCGCTGTGATGTGTTTTGAGGATGCCGTACTGACCGGACGACCATTTTCGACATTTGGCTGCAAAGAACGTGCGTGCGTTGAAAGAAGTGGGGGACCCAGAAGTGCCAACAATCTCTTGTGTCCTCCCCCCCCGAAGTTCCCGTTGGCTGTTGTAACGATGGCCAACTTGAACCGCCCGATCTAGGCTACCTCCACAACCTCCACAAAGGTCGATCAAAGGACGTCTTTGAGCTGAAAATACATCTAGCGAGATACAGTTTGTAGGTTGGTGACACGGACGACAAAAAGAGGATTACGAAAAAAAAAAAAAAACTGAGAACAGAACAAACTGGAAGATTTCGAGGTCTGAAACATCGCGAATTCAACGTCCTCGGACCCGAGCACATCAAAGCAGTGACCAAAAAAAAAAAAAAGTCTGAAACCGACACAGACACACTGAGCCAGCGTGTACGGGTCTCGTGTCTCGTGCCATGCATGAAAAAAAAAGTCATTTACCTAAACGACATCCAGAATACGTACGCACCCTACCAGATGTTTCAATATAGTCGGCGTGATCTCCTCCACCCGGACAGTGATCAGACTCTCCGCAGCGACCCTTTTGTATGCTGCCACCTTTCCAAGGCTCGGTGTGAGCAATAGCGCACCGAACGGTTGCCTCAGTCGAGCTACGAGTCGAAGGGCGTGCATCTGCTTATCTCTCCGTGAGACAGACGAAGGCGGGCGGAGAGATGCTACATCCCGAGGGGGTGTGGAGGCCCGTCCACTAAATGGCCGCTTGAGGCGAGCAGCAAGCCGCGCCGCTCGCGGTTGCGGGGTTGCTGATGGGATAATCAAAGGGCCAGGGAACGACGGCGACTCGCCAATCAAAGAAAACAGGTCATCTGTGTTCTCCGCGGATATTGTATCTGATACACTCCCGAGAGGCTGTCGGTCGAGGAGAAAGTCAATCCAAGGGTGGATGAGGTATAAAGAATCCAACTGAGAGAGATCCTCTTTGGTCTTGATCTCCACAATCCCGAGTGCAGCCGTCTGCGCACGGAAAACACGTTCAAACCCGCCCGGAGAAGCCAATAGAGACCCCAGTTTGAAAATAATGCACGGAAGCCTCATCCGTTGTCCTGCGAACAGTGGTACAGGGAGGTCATCGAGTCGGTCATACAATTTCATAGCCGGGGCGAGATGAAGTGATGAGGTATACGGTCCGGCGTTGATCACGTGCGTTTCAGCATCTTTGAAGGCCGGCGGAATGTGTGTTGTCGGCAACCAGTTGAACACAGCGATATCCACCGGGAGGCAGCTGTTAAAGCCGCCAGATTTCCCAGTCCATGCAAGGATGCTCACGTCACCTGAGCTCGTCAGTAGCTGCGCCAATAGTCGCCCAAGAGCCTTGTTCCCCTCACCATACACAACTGGCAATGAAATAGAGAATATTCCAAGCAACGAGTAGGCTGCATCTTCGGCTCGTGTCGTTTGGCGTGCGGAAGCCAGGCGAAGCTTCTCACGTATGTCGTCCAGACCTGGTTGGAGCGACATCAAGGCTCGTGCTGAGACACCAGTTACTTCTTCCATCTCCGAGATGATCTCCAGCGACTCCTTGTGGTTGGGGATATCAAGGTTCAGGTATGGAGTCCAGTCCTCGTTGTAGAATCGGACTACCTTCGAGGCATGATACTCTTGGAATGTCCAGGCCCGAGTGTTCCATATGCTCTTCACAAGATCACCACGCCGCGACGGAGACCGAACGCCATGGAGGAAAACAATCGTCACAGCGGAGCCCTGATACCACTTGAACATGGCGACCAGGGCTTCTTGGAGGATGACATGATCCACTTTGTTGATACAGCACGTATCGCACCATGCCCAATGCAACCCGGCATCCCGCACGATCTTGCAGAACGTTTTCAATTTGTCATGAGTGGGAGACTTCTCGAGGTCGTACACCACGACGCGTATGACCTTGTCGAACAGAGGCTCATTCTCTTGCCACTTGTGCGAAAACATGGCATAGCGGTAGTACTCCGCGACCTCTTTTTCAATACGGGCGTGATCAATGTATGTGGTCATAGAGGAGACCAACTCCACAAAGGTTCGTTGTGATTTGAATGAGGATGCTTGCTCAGACTTGTCGAGAAGACGACCGGAGCCGGTGTTAATGAGAACCAGCGGGGATTCGCGAATGACATTCTCAATGGCGGCACAAATCGTTGCTTTCGTCTGTGCTGGGTTGACATACCAGCGAGAATGCTCTACGAGACAAGATCAACAATAAATATCAACACGACGTTGTCACCCTCACCACGGACATCTGGGTCAGGTGACTCCGATATCTTCGAGAGCATTGCTTCGAATGCATCTGTTGCATTCTCATAGTCACCGGCCTTGTGTAGAGCTGCATGCTTCCTCTCATAGCCCCATGGGGACAATGGATCGATCATGATCACCTAACGATGGTGCCATCGACAAGGTTAACTTGCTCGAGACGAACAGCACATACCTTGTTCGCATCATGTAATGCATCCTCCCACAAACCCTTGGCTAAGTACACTTTACTTCGCTTGATGATGAGACCTTGCGGTGCGGTCGGATTGAGGGACAGTGTGGCTGAATACTGGTTTATGGCTTCGTCATATTGCCCACTGTTCATTGCAGTATCCGCGAGGTCCTCTAGCTTCCCGCAACAACGAGATTTGAAATCTGATACAGAACTATCACATAGATGCTCCCTTCTTCATAGGCACAATCACTCACTGAGAACCCATGTTGCCTCATTGCCTTGTATTTCCTGCACCAATTCATTTTCCATGCTGTGGAAGCACTCGGCCGCGTCCGATACGCGGTCGACCATTTCGAGACGTTCGCATAAAACCTGATATATCATGAATCTTGAGACCTTGAACTTGGAATCAAAATATTAATTATACTACACATCTCGATAGAGGAATACACTTACACCGCCAGCAGATGTCAAGGCATTCCTCCACGACCCATCCGTTAGTTTTACTTTTGCCCATTCGATCAATACGTTTTCATAGCCCCATAGAGACAATGGAACAAGCGATATCACCTAATCATCTTGCGTCGACGAGATCAGACCCGCACAAGACAGAATCGACATACATGATTTGTATCATCTAGAGCGTCCTCCCACAACTCCTTTGCTATATATACTTTGCTTCGCTTGATGAAAATTTCTTGTGGGATAGCGGGATTGAGGGACAGTGCAACTGAATACTGAGTAATTGCATTGTCGTACTGTTGGGCGTCCGCTGCTGCATCTCCGAGGCGTTCCAGCTCTTCGGCGCAGCGCTGCTTGAAGTCTAGAGATGATTGATCATATAAACATTGCCTACAGTGGCGTGTACGACCACTCACCCACAGCCCATTTCGCTTGTTCGTCATGCATGGTTGTCTCCCCCGCCAACTCGCTGTTCATTTGGTGGAGACACTTGGTTGCTTCCATCAGGCAGTTGGTCATTTTAAGATGTCCGCAAAGAGCCCGATAAACCGTGGATCTTGGGGCCGTGAACTCCAAACCAGGAATGTAAGGCCCGCGAGGGATGGTACAGTGAAAGTAAATGCTCACATTGACAGCAGTAACCAAGGCATCCTTCCACTCGCCACTTGCCAATGTGGACTTTGCCCACTCTTTCAGGAGTAGTGTGGGGGTTGTTGAATTGGGGTTCATATGAAGCATCGTCGCTTCATCGTGTGGAACTACCATCGAGGCTGCGTCACTGGCACTTTCGGGAATGGAGAGACATCGGTGGGTGAAATCTGTGGAGAATTATTGAATGCACAACCAAAATGGCAGAGCATAAACTCACCAGAAACCCACGTGGCGATCGGTCTGTTCACGTAGACGTCTGGGTCAAATGTATTTACCATGTCGAGAAGGGATTCGCCTGCATCCTTCACACGACCCTCCCCATATAAAGCTTCGCAAAGACGTTGCCGAATTGTGAGGCCAAGATCATCAAACTTCCAACCGGATATCTGTCAGGTACGATGACCGCTGCCCACACGTTGCGAGAAACTCGCTAGGAAGCTTACCAACGAGATCACCACAGGCGGTTGACTTCCGTGGCGCCGCATCTTGCTTCGTGCAAGTTCAAACGATTCCATTGCGCCCCTGTAGTCGCTACTTTCCATGCGCGAGTTTCCAAGGAGAAGGTACATGTATGCCTGCACCACATGGCATGTTGGGTTGAAGGGAAGCATGGCAATCAGGTCATCTAAGCGGGATATTGCATCGTCGTGCTCCCCGGCCATGCACACGACAATAGCCTAAGTAATATGAGCAGATGAGGGGCAGCCAAGTGGGAGTGGATGGGATACACGCCTTGATGAGAAGGAGAAAGGTAACGTGGGTAGAATGGAAGTGCTCGAACGCGACGTCGCACGCCCGATATCCCTCGTGCCTTTTCCCTTTGCCGACAAGGGCTACACTTTTTGCAACGTAGCCGATGACAGAGGGCTGTATTTTGATGGACTGTTTGTGTAGATCGACGTCAGCGTCGGCGTTTGGGAGAGCGGTGAAGCGAACCATTTTGGCATCGTCAATCGCTGCGTCCCACTGTCCCAAGTGTGCTCGTACGAGAGCTCGACTAGCGAATATGTGATGACTCGGATTTCGAGGATCGGCGACTGCTTCCGTCAGTAATAGTTGCGCGTTCGCGAGCTGGTGACGGTTCCACGAATCGAGTGCAGCGTCGTTGATGCGAATTTCTGGTTCCTGTAATGTGGGGTGTAGACGAGACAATGGGACTGATTCCTATACGGATATACGATTAACGCAAGGTGAATTGGCAAAAAATGCGTTCAGAAACAACAATACATGACACTTACAATAATGCGGGACAGACTTTTAATGGCGATTTTACCGTCCTTTCCACCTATAGCGAGAAGCCCGGTGTGTGACAAGAGCGCGATTGAACGTATGACGTCGGTGTGGTCGATGAGACCAAGCTGCGTGTGTGTCGACATGTCCCAAAATGTGACGGTACAATTTGCAGAGTATGCGATGAATTCCCCATGTCGCGACAGGTCAATGCACGAGGACAAGGTGGTGTTGAGTTCTGGCCATTCCGAGACCACTGAACCGGCGGATGCCCCAATCCGCCCGATCCTACCATCGGATACGACGAAGAGCTGATCATCATCTGACCAGAGGAGACCAGTGTTGAACCACGGGGCTACTTTTACTTTGACATCCACAAGCAAGCGACCGTCGTTGCTGTCGTAGGGTTGAACGGATTCCCGAGTGGCAGTCGCGATTCGGTCACCTTGGGGCGAGTACTTTGCTGCTCTCAGCGCATTCTGGTGACGGAGTCGCCTGACTACTCGCAAGTTGGGGGTTGAGACGTCCCAGACGGTGGTTATGCGATTATCCGACGCAACGAGGAGTTGAGTGGAGTTGGGTGAGAAATCGACCCCGCTGATGGCACTGATGTCCTCCTGGTGCGACAAGACTTTTGAGTCGTATGTCTTTGCGTCCCATATAATCACTTCGCCTGCTCGTGTCCCCGCTGCGATCCATCTGCCATCCTTTGAGACAGCGAGACACAGAACACTCCCTGCCGTTGCCATTGTTGCCACTTGTTTGCCATCCTCCACTCCCCACACTCGAACTCCCCCTGCTCCACCACTCAAGAGGTACTCCCCATTCGCTGAGAATGCCACTGCATTTGTCCAGCTACCGACGTTGATTTCGGTGAGCGAGGAGCGGTCTTGTCCACCGGTTAGCATCAACGTTACTCCATCTCGTCGGTACGCACCGTTCATGGTAGACGGGTTATCTGCGACACAGCGTAGCAGGACAACGAAGGGAGCCGATGAACAAGGTGTGGTCTGTGTGCCCTTTCGCATTGTATACACGTTGGCTTCCTTGATATAGACCACTGCACGCGCGCTCTATCATCCTGTTTTCGGCGCTTGGTCATACCCAGATTACCCTTGGCTATGTTCCCAACGAGGAATCGCTGCTTCATGAAAACAACGCGTCACGAAAAGCATGTCAGTGGATACAAACAATATCTACGCGCCCGAGAAGTCGTCACCGGTTCCACGACGCGACTTCATCATGGCGCATACATCTTCCAAGAAAAAGTGCCTCTTATTCCGCACAACATCGGCAACTATGGCTTTCACTCTCGTTCTTAACGCGCACCATCCCCATGCCGCCTTCGATGACCTCGCCAAGCTCGGTATTCACGACGACACCCAGGAGGACGCGGTGTTCGGGTTTCGGGGTTAATTTTGACCCTAGTTGGGAGATTGCCTCTATCTTGAGCACCACCCACTGTCCTGCAGAGCTGCTACGATGACCTTTTCAACCGACGCGGCCCAGGAGTTAGAGGGGGTTTGTTCGAGCGTCTGATCTGTTCACACGCGTACTTCTCGACATCAATCCCAATCATACATGTGTCCGTTCTATTTGTTATTCCCAACTTGGCCGCAGTATCACAATCAAAACCCTTTTCCTTGTCCGACGAACCGATTACGCGGGGGTATACGAGCCACAAAAATCACCTCGTGTTTTAGGCGCTTGCAGCTTGCTCACACCCTGGTTACCCTGAGTTGTGTGTCACGAAAAACACACAGGAGGATACGGCCCTTTGTTGCTCTTGGCTTATGCATTCAAGTGAGCATATCTACTGCACCTGTTTCTCTCCAGGTATTCATGACCGATATCGCCTCGACACTCAGATCTTGACGTCCACCATACCTGCCTCATTGGATGACTTCGCCTGGTTCGGCATCCACAAGGAGACACGGCGTTCGGGTCTTTGGGTTAGCTCTGACTTCGGTTGGGTCACTGCGATCTTGAGAATCACCCGCTGTCGTCCGTGCACTGCCGTGCTCGCTTTTCTACCCGAACAATGCCACTGAGGGACCCGTCCTGGAGCCTGGGGTCATATCTTGTCCGGTTCGAGGATCCGACTTGTTCGCGCGCGTGTTTCTTGACGTTCCAATTCATCCATACACGTGTCCACCCTATCTGTTATCACCAGCTTTGCCGTAGTATTACAAATGAAACCTTTCCCTGTATGATATTCCCTCGGAACTGTCGTGCAACGAACCATTTACATGGAGGCACCATGAAATAACGACACAGAGATCAACACATGGGTTTTAGCGTATGATATCATGCACTAAAGGACAGCGTGCTTTCACGTATATGTAGGCGTACGCTACGATCAGACGACCATTCAAACCGCACCCACTCGAGCGTTCCCGCGACCGTCATCTTGGCTGAAAAGGGGAAGGAAATAAAATAAAAAAGGACGTCGTTCAGCGACCCAATATTCAGCAACGATCGAAAGAAACATAGTCAAATCGCACACACTCACCCGCTTCCCCGACATTGAACGGAAACGTCTTGTACGGCCGCGACCCCATCTCGCCCTGTCTCGGCGGCCTTCCCGGATGCAATAACACGCTCGCCAAGCTCACACCGACCTTCCACACCCTGACCACGCCCTCCTCGAGCGACGCGGTCACCAGGCGTCGGCCGTCAGGCGAAAAGGCGCACGCGGTCGGGCGGTGAGTGTGGCCCTCGAGAACGTAGAGCTGGGTGGCAGATTTAAGGTCGTACATGATGAACGCGCCTTCGGCGGTGCCGACGACGAGGCGTTGGGTTGGAGTGTGAAAGTCGACGGTGGGGAAGCTATCCAAGGGGGGGAATCGAAATTAGTTAGTTTGTGGGTGGATAGGTGGAAGGGGAACAAAGAAGGGCGGACATGATCATGCGAAGGGAGGCACGTACGTTTTAACAACATGTCCGATGATTTCGGTCGCGGTGTCGAGCACCGCGTCTCGGCTCGACGTCGAGTTGGGATCGAGAGACTTGACCACCGCCTCCATCAACCGCGGCAAATTCGGGTACAGTATCAATGGCCGCTGGTCGCCATCTCATCAGCAAAACGATCGCGCGCAAGCCCAAACCCACCTTGCGTATCATAAACGCCACCAACTGCATCACGCTCCTCCGCTCCGCCACCGATCTCGGATTCAAGATGTCTAACGTCAACACCGTCATAAACATCCCCGTATGCTGCATCGCGATCTGCAATACCGCCGAACGCGCCTGCGGGCCGGCATTTTGGACAGAAATGTGCTCCTTGCGCATGTTGGTCGCGAGCGCGAAGAGAGCACGTAAGAGGGCCATGCTGTCGACGTAGTGTTGCCAAATGTGGAAACCTTTGGCGCAGAGGTCGATGGCGAGGGTGCGGTGATTCGAGGTGTCGTCCTGCAGGTACAGCGAAATCGATTTGGAGACATCGACGAGGGCACTGGGGTAGGATGTCGATACACCGAGCGAGAAGGAATGGACAGCCACACACCTTGTCGAAAGGAGGCTGTATTTCTCAATGGCCATGTAGCCGCAAACGAACAGCGCGAGTCCAGACTGCTTTGAGTCTTGATCGGCAGAAGGCTGTAGACATGGGACTTGGGGGGTCAAGTCAGCACGGCATATAGGGGAAAACGGACGGCACGACGTGTCACTGACGGTGATGTTGCCAAGCATCTACCACTGCGGTGCTTTCCTCGTCGGAAAGCTTCACTACGCCCGCGTCGAACAAGATCCTCGCCGCGTGACGCATCTCGTCTGTGCTCAAGCATCAGCGCACTACGATGCCACACACGCCAGGGAGGGGCATACTCGACGCATCCATCCATTGTCGAGCCAGATAAATGACATCCGGCGCTTTGAAATGGGGTCCGACGACAGACGGAAGTGAGGTGGCATAAAATGTCATCACTGTCTGACAGTCCTCGCTAATGTCTATCGACAAACCGATTTAGTTCAGTGAGGCATCGACGTATGACACCAACGTACCCCCGTAAAGCGACATCGTCTTAAGAATCGCAACGATGGCGATCGCGCGCGAGGCAGAAACAACCCCTGATACACACCATGCATTCCTGACGTTTTGATGATTGTATAGGGTCGTCGCTTGATTGCTTCGAGGGTCTCAACACATGGGCTCGTGTACACGGTACAGAAGAAGGAGACTCACGAAACATGTCCGACGTCGCCAGCATTGAAAGTGATACCCAACTTTATTTCACACACTTCATCGATATCTAGGCTCAGTCCGGGAGTCAACACGATCGACAGCAAAGTGCGAAGGTGCATCAAGGGCGATGAGTGGGTCATGGACGAGATCGGAGTGTTTCCAGACGCTTTCGCATCCACAACCGTCAACTTCATGAAGCGCTCCAGTGCGATTGTGAAAGTGCACACTCATGGGCAGGGTTGAGATACAGTCACACCCTATTCGAAAGCACTGACTTACTTGAGTCCACAGTGGCAGACGCATTGGCAAGGGTTGATATCGACGGACATATGTGTGTATCTCTACCGTCGATTGGTCTGCGAGAAATGTTGGGGATTTATTTTACCCACAGCGACGAATGTGCAACAGACTTACAACTCGAACCAACCCGAAGTACCAAGGGAATCCCTAGCCTTTTCAGCGTCCATCGCACGCCGAAACTCGCCCGTCTTAATGTCCCACAGTCTTGCAGAGCCGTCAACGTATAACACCATGAGCAAATCATGTTCCTCGCCACCACCATAATGGATGCTTGACAGAGGAGATGATGCACCCGGTAAAACATACAACCTAGGCCAAAGGGTCATCCCAACCGAACAAGACAGTGGTCAAGACAGACAAACAATTCAAACCCGTCCACTGCAATGACCGCGATCGTGCCATCCACGGATATGCACAATACACATCCGCGTAGTGGACCCGCGTGCTCTTCTTGCTGTCTTACTTGAACAACATACAGCAATGGAACAAGAAACTGGACGAAACTTGCGCAGAGTTTGAGGTCCCTGATTAAGACATAGATGAGTCCTCCAGCCTCAAAGGAGGCTGTATTCATACTGTAGTGTCCATACAGCGATGCCACCATCGTCTGATCCTCCAATGACGAAGCGGTCTCCCGTTCGTTCGTTGCGAATGAGGTGCAACGAGTAGAGAGATGCACGTATGGGGATGTTGGAGGTATTTTGAAACCGTAGAACCTCAACTGGTTGAATAAAAGATGAGGAAGGAGGTGACGCTGGGGGGGACTTTGGGTGGGTAACTGCTAGCGCTGAAAAGGAGGTGTGCCGGAGGCAGCCATCACCTGGAAGAACAAACATCAGACAAAGTTGGCAGAAAAGGACGGTAAAACTTACTGTAACCAAATATAAGTGAGTTGAATTCTAGGGGAAGTACTGCGGTCAGAGTGACATCAATCTCCTGGCGAGAGGCAGTCGCTAGTTGTGAACGCCAAAGTCTACGATATATCCGTTCTTGTGATTCTAATGGTGAAAACAGGGATACCTCCTTGCGGCCCAAGGAGGTATAGGAGAGTGTGACAACCTCATTTGTGGTACTGATGATTGAGCCTACAAGAGGCGTCCCCAGGGAGATTGTCTGGATGGGCATCGGTCTAAATATCACAAGCGTTCATTTGAGATACGAAACAGCGACAAAAACACCTACTGTAATCTGGCGTTTTCTGAGTCACTTTGATCCCCGTTGGGGTCCACCGGGATTAACTTATACCACTGGGCGACGCTCTGCTATAATGAGTGAGTGTTACATACACCACAGCATGATGGCAGAACTAACCCCCAAGACTACGATTGTCTGGCTGTCGACGAATTGTACATCCAAGATCTTGCCAACACCTTCTGGCTGGACTTGCGTGAAGAAACGATTAGGCGCCCCCCCACCGATTCGAAACTGAAATATCTGCACGTAAAGTAGTCAATTGGGAGCTATCGCAGCACGTGTTCCCGAACTCACCATAACCTCGGTATCTGTCCAAGCAAGTCCCAGTACACCGTCTATTGCAACAACATAACGACTGGAAAACCCTCCTAGTCTGCGAGGTGTGGATGAAAATACGGCTTCCCCAACATCCTGATCTTGACCAAACCAAAGACGCGACAAGTCTGTATTGGGAAGAGCTAGACACCCGGGCGTCGTTCCGTCCCAGTCTTTGGTCGTAACATTCTCGGTGCTTTTGCTGCTAAGAGCTTTGAACGGGTTGGGTATCGTCAAGGCCCTAGGCTCATCAGTTGAGTTCGCGGAGGAAGACGCGATGGAGCGTGCACGTGCCCGAACCTCGAAGCTGGCGACAACGGAGAGCGACCTGCAGGTCACATGGTACTGGCTATTGATGTAAACAAAGGAAAACGAGCCTGTGAGGAGAATGAGAGAGACGCGATGTCGGATCGCGAAAGGGCGTACCGTCTACTTCGTTGCGCACTATATCGGAAGCCTCAGCGAAGC